>PVKB01003422.1:0-204745 GCA_004027205.1 Ctenodactylus gundi | reverse complement strand
CCTGCACCTCCTTCCTGGTTCTCTTCTGCCTGTTTCTGCTCTGTCTTTGCCTTGACCTCCTACCTTGCCTTTCTCCTGGAACACTGGCTTTTCCTTGGGGCTCTTATTTCTGGCTGATCTTATCCACCACTGTGGTTCTGTTAACCATCCTCCACATCTGTCCCTCTGGCTGGACCTCTCTGGAGATCCACTCTCATATTAGCTGTTGCTCCCTTGGGCCCTCAAACCCAGTATGGGTCCCACCCCACTCACCTACCCACGGCCCTCATCAAGCTTTCCTGCTGTTTCTCCATTGTCTGCCTTGTGCCATAGTCCCCACTGTCCTGCTAGAAACTGCAGCTATTCCTGACAACTCCTTTGCCTCCTATTTTTTGTTGGTCATCCACAGCTGATGATCTTGGCTAGGGATGTCCTCTCTGTTCCCCAAGCCTGTACCCATGCCCTGACCAGCCTGCTCTGCTTAGACCTTCCTCATCTGTCACCTGGACAATTGCAGCAGCTGTCTAACTGGTCTTTCTGACTGAGCCCTCTCCTTTCGGCCACATGTCACACAGCTGTAACGGGATAGTTCCAGAACTCAGCACATGGCTTGCTTGTTCCCATCAGCCCTGTGAGCCCTGCACAGCTGTCCCATTCCTGTCCATCTTCCCTGGGACACTTCGGGTCCCTTTTGCTGTTTTTCCTTACTCTCCCCTTCATTCCAGAACTCAAGTCAGACATTTCCTTATCTCTCCCAGAGCCACTGCCAACATAGACTGGATCTGCTCTCTCCCCTTTTTCCTTGGTGCCTCTTGGCGATCCCATACACTAACCAGCTCTGTCCTGCCCTGCCTCTGTCCTGCTCCTAGACTGGTGTGTCTCAGGATCTGAGACAGGCCTTATTTATTGCTCATTTCTCCTTCCTGGCAGAGTGCCTGCCTGTCATCGGCGCTATACATGGTTGCTTGATCAATGTTGTGTGAAGGTAAGTTCTTTTCTTGCATCTGCCTGAGACCTTTTAAAGGGTCGACTTGGCTTGAGTGTCCTGTGTTTGTGACGAGCTGAGCCCTAATGAATACCCCTTCCCCCAAAAGAAGTTTTCTCCGTGGTCTGCGGGTTTGCCTGTTTTCATGACTCTCACTTAGTGTTCACACTCTGTGGTCCTCTGTGTCCCCTTCTTGCTGTGCTAGTCAAATCCTTGGCAATTAATCGATACTTCTAGCTCTGTGGATTTAGCTGCATGGCTCACTGTCCAACCCCTGGCATTGTCTATGAAAGTGGAAGAGGTATTAGAGTCCAGACTCATCAAGTAACATCCTAATATTGCACACTCTCAAACCTCACCAAAGGGGTAAATATGAAAAACAAAGCAAAACTCCCCTGAATGCATTAGCAAGCCTGGTGCCATTGATTTTCTGAGTGTTCCTGAGAGGCTCACATCCATAAACACAAGTGGCTAAATCTGTATGTGTATGCACATATGTCAGTGTGCATCTGCTTCTAGGTCTTGTATTTGTACCATAGATCTTAGAACACAGCCTGGAACCTAACTGATCTTCAGGGCTGGATGTTGAATCTAGGCCTTTGTATAAAGCTTTATCTCATACCCTTTTTATTTTGAGATAAAGTCTCTCTAAGTTGATAAATTTAGCCCAGTCCTTCTGCCTCAGCCTTCTAGAATGCTGGGATTACAGGCCCTGGGCTGTGTCCTTTTCCTGTTCTGGGGTGGTGATTTTCTGCTGAGGCTTGCTTCCCGTGGTGCCAGAACCAAGACTTGTGACCACAGGGATATGCTGAGCTGCTGTAGAGCCATCACAGCGTGAGGAAGGGCTGGTGGGCAACCTGTGATGAAAGTTTCTGTATCCAGGGAAGGAGAAGAGGTGATCGAGGTATTCCCTCAAGTTCTTGAAACCACCCAAGGAAGGAGGAGAACCCTCTCCTGAAAGGTAGATTTGGGCCCAGTGCTCAGCAACCCTGAGAAAAGCTTGGAATATGATGACGGTGTGATGTAGCATCTAAACCAGGACACTTGTGACAGTGAGAAGAAAGAGGAGGGCATCGTTAGTAACTTTTGAGACTATAGGTGTAGTGCTGTGCAGGGCCAGTTGAACATGTGCTTCCCCAGTGCAGGATGTACCTGGTCTGAGGGCCCTGCACCTTCTCTCGGGAGCACCATATGGGTTAGAGGTTCAGCGAAAGTCTGCTGGGCTGGAGGAGGGACTCCTAGGGTTAGTCATATACTGTGGGGTGCCTGCCTCTGGGTTCCTGCATTTATAAGGTGTCCAGGCGAGTTACCCAGATAGGCAGCCCTCACTGTGCCCTCCTGGAGCTGGGCCGCAGCTGGCCATTCATACCCTCAGGCTGCTCCTCACCAACTCCTGGCCTGGGTTTCTGAAAGGGGCTGGATCTTTGGGACTCTCTCTCTTGGCCTGTTGCTGTGACCATCATCCCTTGGCCTTGTCACTGAGGCTTCACCCTTAGCCTATCTCAGAGCCTTTGGAGCCTCGGGGCTCTCATCTAGAAGATGCGGGTAAGAACACATCCCAAAGGCTATCTGAGATGACACAGAGGGTGGTGGTAGCAATGCCAATTCTCAGTCAGCTACCAAAGGAGAGAGGAAAGAAAAATGGAGGATGGGAAAATGATTGCCATAGTGAAAATGTGATTTACCTTGCACAACTCTTGCATGTAAACAGCTATAATTCTCCATTTTACGCTTGAGAAACCAAGACACAGAGACACTAATAATTTTTGCCTAAGGTCATACAACCAGCAAGTGATGTGGCTACACTGACTCTGGTTTTTATAGCCAAAGTAGGGATGAATGGAGCTCCACGCTTAAGTCCTGGAAGCTGGAGGGTGTAGAAATATGCATTCAGAACATCATCGGGTTTTTCCTCCCACCAGGAACACATATCTGTCTGACCAGACAGGTAGAACAATCATGGTTTCAGGTACCAAGTCTATGACTCTGGCTGGGGCTCAGTGAGGCCTATTTTTAAAAAGATTGAATAAAAAAAGCTTTTGGCTCTATTGACATTCCTTTCCTCTCCTTTCTCTACCCCACCACTTGTCTTCTCCCCCACATACTTACACAGATTGTAGAGCTGGCCGTGTGTGTGTGTGTGTGTGTGTGTGTGTGTGTGTGCGTGTGTGCGTGTGTGTGCGCGCGCGTGTGTGGTCTACAGTAGACATTTTTTGCCCCTAGAAGGACGTGCCCAGCTCTCCCTTGCAGCATGAATGTGTGGCTCTGGCTTTGGGTAGCCTCTGCAGGAAGGGCAGCTTCTTGAATCGAGCCATCCAGAGCTGGCTCTTGCTTGGTGTTGGGGTTTCTTGCTGGTTTATTTACCTATTGGGGTGGGCTGGGGTGCTGGTGTAAGAGGGGGGCCGTGTTCAGATTGTTCAGAGACATCTGCTGTTTGCAGTTACTTGCCAGCCAGGCTGAGCTGCTGGGTGGCTAGCTTTGCAGTGTTCCCTGTAAATATTATGACTTCAAGGACAGGGGTGGGGACCCAGAGACTTCAAGGAGACGGAAGTGCTGCTCCCCCGTTGTGCCAGTGCCCCTCAAAAGTCCTGTTGTGCCCCTTCTTTCCCTTGGCTGAGGGAGTGCTCCAGGAGGAACAAGGAGGCCCGGGTGGACCCGCAGCCTCTTGTCCTTACTCCTCAGATTAGAAACCTCTGAGCTGAACTTGAGAATAGGAAGTAGAGAGAGAGGCGCCCTGGGGCTGAAGGCCAGGTCCCAGCATTTTAGTGCTGGAGGAGGCCTAGAAGTAATAGTTTCTGGGGTAGCGAATTTTAGACAATCAGTCCATTGGAGTTTTGAGCTGGGGTATAGTAGCTCAGGATGCACCTGGCTTCAAGTCCTAGCTCTGTCCCTCACAGGCAGAAATGCCTCTGCCTGTCTGAACTGATGTGTGCATACAGGGTGCTGCTACTAGGGATGCAAGTCCCTGAGGGACTTCTGAGAGTGCTGAAGCTGACCGTTGTACACAGGAGGCCTCATCCTCCTTGGTGGCGGGGGCAGGAGGAGCCCTTTGTGTATCTGCTCTGCAAGGTGCTTCCGTAGCTCTGTGCATGTGGTTCCCCTTCCTTGCAAAGTTTCTTCTTGAGAGTAACTGAAGTCCTTGATGATCTGTGTGTCCAGCCATCCTGCACTCACAGAGGCAGCTGGCCCCGTCTGCATTTGTGGGCTAATTGGTGTTTATTTTTAAGCTTTGCTTGGGGTCTCCATGGGGCCTAGGGACTGTGAGCCCTCTGACTGCAGAATCAAAGGGTCACGTGTTTTATAATGTTCGATGGGCCCTCTTGGTTCAGAGCACCAGGGCTAAGGGCAGCCCTGTCCTGCACATGGACAGACTCTCCCCTTCCAGGACAGGAGGGAGAGATCACTTGCAAGGAGGGCTGGGTGGTAGGGCCATGCACCTGCATGTCTGCCTGCATGTGTGCTTAGGTATATACGAGCGTGTACGCTTTCTTTTCCTTCTGAGCTGCTCTGTAGCTTAAACCTTTCAGCTGCACAGTGCGGGGGTTCTGCTGGTGCTTCAGAGGCAGTAGCTTTGTCCATGCGGAGTTCTTATCCCCACACAGCTTATTCATCTCTGGACAGTGGAGCCCTGGAGCACCAGGGCAGCCTCCCCACCCTGCCCTAGCCATGAGACCAAGCTGCTTAGCTTTACACTTTGCCAGGAGACCAGAGGAATCTTACCCCTCGCCCTTGATAATTGCTGGATAATGCCCTCTGTGGAGAGAGTGGGCCTCAGAGCTTGCCCAAGTATAGGGCCACACTGATTGCTGTGCATTGCCTCAGGAGGTGAGGGGTAGCTGCTGGGCAGGCTGCAGAGCTGGTGATCCCCTCCCTGTCTTGTTCTACACAGCAGCCACTGTCTGCCCCATGATTTGGCTTCACTGGAATATCTGTTCCTGGCACCAGGGCTTAGATAACTAAAGTGTCTGGCATGAGACTGCTTTGCCCTTTGAGCTGACCACCTACTTGCAGTGCCACAGCTCTCGGTACAAGACTCCTCCTTGTGGCATGGGCTGTGGTCTTGTGCATGTGTGTTTGTGTCTGTTGCTTTTCCACACAGGGGCTGCAATAGACCTGGAATCCACATACCCTCTAGGCCAGGATGTGGCCACCAATGTGCATGGTGGTCAGGGGTCATCTCTCGGCAGGGTTCTGGACTGTGGAGTGGGTGCAGAGGAGGCTGAGAGTGGCTGGCAGAAAATGTGGGCCTGGAGAGGTGCAGGACTAGAATGGATTCCATATTCCATTGTGTCTTCTGCACATGCTCCTTAAAAATTGTGTTAAAAAACACAATATTTGCCTTTTAAACTATTTTTATCTGTCTGTAGGCGTTTACCATGCCATGTGACCATTACCAGAATCCTTTTCCAAAACTTTTCCTTCATCCCAAATAAACTTTGTGTATTAGTTACTTTCTCATTGCTGTGACTGAATACCCGACATCCGCAACTTAGGGAGAAAAGATTTATTGTAGCTCACAGTTTCAGAAGGTCTCAGTCCGTGCATGGGTGGGCAGCTGGAAAAAGGGTGGCATCATGTGGTGAGGCTGCCGCTAGAGCTAGAACCAGAGTTCCTGAGGCAGAGATCCTTACAACATGGTGGAAGAGAAAGACTGGGAGGAAGGGCAGAGCCAGCACATGCCCCTCCAGGTCAAGCCCATCCCCCTTCTAGCCAGGCCGCACTTCCCAGCCCTACACAGTACCCATAGTAACATGCCGCTTCTGGGGACACCCCAGATCCAAACCACAACACTCTGTATCCATTAAACAACAGCTTAATATTCCTCCTACCCCAAGTCGCCTGGTAGCCCATAAGTTGGCAACTGTAGGTACCTGGAGGAGTGGAATAATGCCCTGTTGTCCTTTCATGGCTGTTTATTTCCCTCAGGATAATGTATGCAAGGTTCATCAATATTGCAGCCTGTGTTAGAATTTCATTCCTCTTTAAGACTGAGTAACGTTCCATTGTATATAGATATCGTAGTTCGTTTGACCATTCATCTGCCAATGTATTACTGGCTTGCGTCCGTGTTTTGGCTGCTGTGACTCATGCTGCTGTGAACACAGGTGTACAGACACCTATCTGGCCCCTGCTTTCAGTTCTTTTGCATATGCTGGAGTGCGTGGTAATGTTATGTTTATTGTTTCCCACAGTAGTTGCAGCATTTTGCACTCCCACCAAAAATGCATCAAGTTCCAGTTTCTCCATATTCTCAACAGTACTCTTTTTTTTTTTTTAATAAAGGCTGGACTAAGTGCCAATACAGCTTTTATAGATGAGATGATCTCAGAAGGATTTTTTGGTGTTAAGAGGATTTCTGCTGCTTTTGGAAGATATCTGGCATGAGAGTGTTCCTACGTGGTGGGAACACTCAGAGCAAAGGTCCTGAGGTAGGAATGTGCTTTGCAGAAGACTGAAATGGCCAGTGTGACTGAAGGAAAGAAACAAAGGGGAAGGACCCCAGGAGACAACTGAAGAGGAGGACTGAGGCCCCAAAGGGCCTGGCAGGCCACGGGCAGGACTCAAGCTCCTTTTACTCAGAGTGCAGTGGGAGCTGCTACAGGGTTTGAGCAAAGGGGTTATGCAATTCTGGCCCACATTTTAAAAGAGTTTTCTGGTAGTTCTGCTGAAGAGAGAAGAGGCAAGCAAGGAAACCAGAGAGCAGCCAGACATTGAGGTGAGAGCTGGCCCTGAGGACAGTTCTCCCAGGGGATGCTAGTCCTGGAGGTGGTGGATCGGCTTGCTAAACTGGCCACTTGAGCTGTGCAACCAGGCCCGTGCAAGATAGAAATGTGAGCCCCTCGTCCACGAAGTATTCAGATTTTCAAGACAGAAAAAAGCAGAGCAGTGATGCTGGCATGAGGCCTGTGCAGTGCGCAGATCACATGTGCCTGCGGCCAGCCTTGCTCACTTGTGGAACTCCGCCTGGGCCAGAGAGTAGGCCTGAGGTCTGGACGATGCTGCCTCTCAGGTCGTGCAAGTGCAGAGCTGGCTGAGTCCTGGGCTTGTCTTAGGGGGAGGCTTCTGGGGTGGGCTTTGGAGAGAAGGAGGCACAGTGAGTGGCCTCCTCCCCAAGCCTGGCACATGCCCAGGTGCAGACCCCAGCAGAGTGCTGATAGAAACCTGGGGCTGAAGAAGATGCTGAACCGCACTCTGACATTTTGACTAAGATATCTTTCTCCGAATGAAGGGAACTGTGACATCTCTGGTATTAGAAGACAGGCCAAAAGAGGTCACTGCCCTCTAGTAATGGGAGAGCGAAAACATAGTATTAAACACTTTTTAAAAACGTGCCAGTAAGCCGGAGGAAAAGCACAGTGGTTAGAGTGCTTGTCTAGCACTGAGTTAGGTTCCCCAGTACCACATAAGCCAGGCATGGAGGCACACACCTATAATCCCAGCGTCCAGGAGGCTGAGGCAAGAAGATTGCTGTGAAGTCAAGGCCAGCCTGGGCTACATAGTGAGTTCAGCCTGAACTGAGATTCTGTCTGGAAACACACACACACACACACACACACACACACACACACACACACACACACACTAAAAACGTGTTTGCACCTTAAGCCTATTTTTTTTTCTCTTTTTTCTTTCTCTCCTTCTTAACACAGGGTCTTGCTCTGTAGCCCAGGCTGGTCTTGAACTCACTGGTGTAGCCCAGGCTGGCTTTGGACTCAGGACAATCCACCTGCCTCAGCTCCCAAGTTCCCAAGTGCTGGGATTACAAGCATGCTCTATCATGCTCAACTTTTATGTGGTGCTGAGGAATCAAATTCAGGGCCTTGCACTTGCAAGGCAAGCGCTCTAACCGCTGTTCCATTCTCCTAGCCACCCCCTGCCCTGCCCCTTAAGTCTATTATTGCCTGCAATATTCTACTCTAGTGGGGAAAGTTGTCCCCATTGCTGTTCCCTGGGTTTGGGTAAGAAAACATACTCATGATGGAAGAGTTCAGGATGGAATCCCAGCTGGTATCCCAGTCCCCTTAGCACTGCATGGTGGCAGTGCCTGCTCCCTTTCCTCCCCTGGGGACAAGCTCTCGGCTGGTCCCCCTCCTCAGAGGCCCTTCTGTTACGCTTTCTTGGCAGTCATGGAGCACTCTTGGCACTCTGCCTTCCACGCTGATCTGAGACTGGCGTTCACCTCACAGAAGACTGAGGCACAGACAGGCGCCAGCCATGGGTAGAGGTGAGGTCTTGGAACCATTGTGCTGCTGTACTTCTTGTGGGGTGGATAAGGACAGGATCTGAGGACAGCTGGGGGACTTAGCCGCTGGTGTTGTGTGCCTGCCCCAATTTTAAAGAGGGTGTCCCTGCTGGGAATCCTGACCCAGGAAATGAGGCCCATGCTGGCTTTGTTTAGAGGGCCGGGTGGTGGACAGTGTGGAGGACGTGGTTTTGGTTAGCACAGCTCTGTCATTGTGCCACCTTTGAGGAGGCTCAGGGGACGATCACCCGAGTGGCAGCCACTGACAGTATGGCTCTGCCGGAGGATGGGAGTGCATTATAGTCGAGAGCACAAAGTCGCTTTCCTTCTCTCTTCCTTCACTCCTTCACTGTAGTTGGCTTTCCGGATGTGTCTGTGGCTCTTAATCCCCCTGATGGCATTGATAGTTGCACCTGGAGTTTTTGTGGCATATCTTTTCCTTGGGGAACAAAGTGTGTTCAAACCTGGACTTGCTGTCTCTGGGGAGGTTGGGTGGATGTTCCCTAATTCCTGGTAATGAGGGTGTTGCTCTCATTACGAGCACCGCCTCTACTTTTAGGGGGAGGAAATTGAGACCCTGAGATGTCTGGCTATGTCCTTGGGGTTTGAAGGAGCTGGAACTTGAATTCTCATCTGCACTCATTATTTTGTCTGAGTGTCCTTGCGTTGAGTTGGCATCTCCTTTGAGTCTCTGTTTTATTTCCGAAAATGTAGATTCTGTCACAGTGGGAGCGAAGTCAAAACTTGTGGTGTGATAATTAGAAAGGAAGAGAAAGGCAACTCCAGATACTGGTCAGGCCGTCTCTCTGCAGTTCTCATAAAACGTGCTCTGAAGCTGGCCGAGGCCTGGGGCCCCAGTGGGTCTCTGGCTTTGAACCCCTGTGTGTCTGAGCCCTGGGAGGCAACCCCCACCACAACCTGTGCAGAAAGAGCCTTTCCTGCAGCCTCCATCATCTGGTTTGCCCTTTCCCCGGTGCATCTCTGCTCCCTCTCCCTCACCTTCCCTGGAGAGCAGCGCAGAGCACCCAAGACTCTGGGCTGGATTCTCTTAGCAGAATTCTCAGAAGCCCACCTGCACTGAGGCTCCCACCCAGAGAAGCAAGACTGGGTGTGACGTCAAGGGGGCTGAGAGAGTCACCTCAGAAGCTGTCCTTGAGGGGAGCTGGTGGGAGGTCACAGCCCTAGGTAAGGCTAGAGCGTTTGGGGCCCTCTTACCAGTACTCGACCCTGTGCCATACCCACTTCAGCTCCCTGAGCTCTGCACACAGAAGACCAGGTGAGACCAGTGGAGTGGCTCTGAGTGGCTCTGTGACCCTTGTGGAATGGGAGAAGCCTGCATGTGAGTGGGAGAGTCAAGTGCCAGCCCTTCTGCACCTGCCTCTGTGCTTGAGTACCACCACAGCACAGTAGGCAGGGCCCAGGAAGTCACCTAGCTTGGAGAATTTCAGCCCGGGACCTTGGACACCTTGATAGGTAGAGTGTGACACAGGGCTGAAAGAACAGGCCCTTTCTGTGGTGTTGGGAGCACGGCTAGGAAAGTTTCTGCCTTGGAGCTGTATGTGACTTTCTTTATTTATAATAACTGATGTCACTTGCTTGTGAATGTCATTTCTCACCTCTCCTCTTTACTCTGTGTGCTATCCCTGCACGGGAGGGAGGAGTTACGCTGTGCATCGCCATTTCACCTGTGGGGAAACTAAGGTACAAAGAGACACAGCTGGAGACAGGTATGGACACAAAGACCCACAACTAAAATCAGGGCCAGGATCTGGGACCAAAGTGGTTTCCCCAGGCAGGGTCCCTGTCCTTTTCAGTCCTTTGGTGTCTCTGGCCAATGGCTGGGGTGCAGGATTTGAGTTTTCAAGATGAAATGTGGCTTCCCCAGGACAGTGTCAAGCCACCTTCTGTACACTGGGACTAGCGGCGCAGCGTGGACCCTGAGGAGTGACATGGGAGGTCAGCGCATAGGACATGGGCTCTCCAGACGCCTCCCTCTGTCTGTTCTCCCTCAACTCCCACAGCCACCCAGGGATGTCTTGTGGATCTCTGGGAGGCCACGCCTTGCTGTGAGGGTTCTCTGCCCTGGAAAAGTGGCCTCATGGTCAATATTGTCTCAGGGTAAGAGACGTCTCCCAGCAGGGAGATGTAGGCTGTGTGTCTGTTTGAGGCTTTAGGACTGTGGATGGGAGTAGTGCTAATGCAGGACAGCACATCAGTGGTGGAGATGTGTTCTCCATGCCATCCCCTCTTTATAGACATTGGGAAGACCATGTCTCCAAGTCTCCCTCACAGTTTTTAATGGAGATTTAGCCTGTGAGATGAACCGGGATACGAGCAGCATGTGGGCCAGAGCCAGGTACATCAAGATACGTCCCACTTTCATGCCTGGCCCTTCTACCTTCTCTTGTCCTCTTCTGTGTTGAACCTAGAGGTCACATAGTCTAGATAGCATAACCACAGGGATGGAGCAGAACCTCTTGGCTTATAGCAGAGAGCCAGAACCATACTCTTTGTGGAGCTCCTAGTCTTTTGTTACTGTGGCATGGCCTAGCCTGATTTGATTAACAAGGTAGCACATCAGCATCCAGGAGGTTCATGCGCTGCATGCTGTGCTTCCTGGCATGTCTTCTTGGACTCTGGGCCTGTTCTCTCACCTGAAGAAACAGGGCATTGACCTCTGTCAGAGCCTGAGATTTGATGAAGCTATGAAGGTAAGAGCTGAATGAACAGGTGTCCTGGGCTCAGGGTGAAGGAGGACAAGTAACCTCTGGGCAAAACGTTTGCTTATCTGAAGTTTTGTTTTCTAAGGTTTCAGTTACCTGTGTTCTGAAAATACTAAATGGAAAATTTAGGAAATAAATAGGTTTTAAGTTTTTAAAAACTTTTATTACTGTATATTTGCCATAATTATTTTCTTTCTCTCTTTTATTTTTGTGGTACTGAGGACTGAGTCCCGGGCACTTGCACTGAGCTACATCCTCAGCCCATTTTGTTTTTTATTTTGAGACAGAGTCTGACCAAGGTACTCAGTTGCCCAGGCTGGGTTCAAACTTGTGGTCCTCGCACCTCAGCCTCCTAGAGTGCTAGGATTATAGGCACGTGCCACTATGCCTGGCTCTAATTGTCCTAGTTTATTATTAGTTGTTGTTAATCTGTTATTGTGGATAAGTTATAAATAAAAATATCATAGCTGTACACGTATAGGAAAAAGTATAGTGTATAGGATTAAGTACTGTTTGTGTCCACTTGTGATCTTAAAACACATTTCCCACTGGTAAGGAAGGACTGCGGTACCTGAACTGCTTCTTAGTTTTGTTCTGGATCTTTGAGCGCTGGTTACAGTAGGATATGACTGTACTCAGCACCTGGGGGAAGAGAGAGTGGGCCCATGGCAGCTGTCAGAGAAGGCTTCTCAGTGGAGTTGGATGTTTACTGCAGGAAGAATAGGAGGCAGCTTGGCAGGAGGGTGAGTGAGGTTTTCTTGGGAGAGGGACAGGCTCATGGCAGAGCTCTGTAAGGACTTAGCAATAACTGAGGTCCAGGGTGGGGATGGCGAGAGGCTGCCTGAGAGGAGGCTGGAGAAGCAGAGCAGCCAATGACCTCGGCACACAGACTGCTGGGCTTTTCTAAGGCAGACTTGGAAGTTACCAAAGTTTGAAGTGGGAGAGGAAATATCTATCATTTACATGACTGGGTTTGTGATTTGAAAAGGTCATCTTGGCTACAGTGTGAGGCTAAGTTCCATCTGCTCGGAACCTGTCAGCTGTACGTGGATAGGTGGGTATGGGGTGAACATGTACCTGCTCTCAGAAAGGCCCAGCTCCCTTCTCTGTATTGGCATATAGCCCCCTGCTCTTTGCCTCAGCACAGTGCAGAAACATGGTGGCCAATGCCTAGGACCTAAGAGACCAAAGGATGTGGCTCCCCCTTGGTATGATGGAAACTCACTAGATACAAATCATAGTTCTGGGAAGAGTGCGGGTGGAGAAAGGAACTGTTTTCTAAAATTAGGCTTTGGGACTATTTCAGTGTCTTCCTGCCCTTTCCTTATGAAGGTCCTTCCTTGTTTCCTTTCAACTTTTGTTCTTCAACTCCATCCACCTCCTGGCCATTGATCCTCTAGGGGGTCCATGGTTGTGTCTTCCACACCTCCCTGGATGTGTGCCTAAGGCTGCAGGCCATGGCTGGCTGTGGTTTCCACTGTGTTCTATATCCTGAGATCTTGTAAGGAGGAGTAGGGATGGTGACTCTAGGAATAGGTGTCTCCTTCTTCTAATAACTCATTTCTCAAAAATGCACAACCTAGACTGGGAGAACTTGTGCCTTGGGCAGAAAGAATTTATAGTCTTTAGTAGAAAGTCTGCCCAGGCCCCCCTTAGCTCAAGTATAACTACTGTAGCTGTTCTCTTGGCATTTTCTTGCTCTTCGCTCCTACAGGACCCAAAACTGAGGGGCACCTTGGTCCCAGCCCTGCTGAAACAGTGTGGCTGTAATAGACCTTGAGCATCCCACGTATCCCACTGCAGCCCCAGGCCCTGAGAGCAGGCAGATGGATGGCTTCCAGTCAGCTGCACATGGCCATACCATCCCATGAATCCTGTCACCACTCCAAGGGCCTTCGTGGAGTTCTGGTTATGGGTCTGCATGCCATACTTCCTAATGGCGAGTTCCCAAGAAGCACTAGGACAGATGCACTGATGTGCACAGATAAGTAAGATGCTCCTTTCTCAAGGCTTTTGAAGCCTGGGTGGTCATGCTGCCAAGCACATGACCACCCAGGAAATAGTGGAGGATGACAGTGGCCTGCAAGGGACCTCCCGTCCCTCCAACCTTGTGAGCATTCTTGGGGCGATTGGTCAGGAGACATTCTCAAGACAGCAAGACAGCACCTGCTGACCTTCGGTCGTGACTGTCTCTTATTCTTCAGATTTCTCTGGGAACAGGGAACAGAGGGTCCTGTTCCTGACTAGGGTGGGTTGGGCTGCTGGGATGGTACCCTGATGACTAGTGGGGCCCAGAGAATCCTCGGGAAGGACACTCTGCCTAGAGCCCTGTGGGCTGGGGTTGCTGGCAGCTGGACCTGGGAAAGTTTAGGGCCTGGTTTCTCTCTGTTTGTCGTCCCCTGAGAAAAAAATGAGAGTGTGCTTCCTTCTGGGATGTGGGGCTGTTTATATCGGCAGGATCTAGTCATGAGTGCACACGCTTTCACATAGTCAGACTGAAAGATAAATAAGGTCCTGGTTTTGACTCCTTGGCCATGAGCAGACACTGACCAGGCTCTGTCCATTTCCCCTGAGAGCAGATGTGCTGTCCTTGAAAAGAAACTGGTGTGTGTGTGTGGGGGGGGGGGGGGGGGGGGGGGGGGGGGGGGGGGGGGGGGGGGGGGGGGGGGGGGGGGGGGGGGGGGGGGGCAGAAGTGTCATCAGGAGGTGTGGCCTGTGAAGGCCTGAAATTGGAGCTTCTCTCCCAAGGGTGACGTGTGGGATCTGGAAAGTGTGGGCAAGGTGGGAGGAGAAGGAGGGCACATCATACTGGTGGTTCCCGACTTATCAGCCTGAGCCTGTTGTCTGCTGCTAACTGTGCCTCTCTCCTGTTCCTGACTTTTCCGTCTCCGCCAAGGGGCCCTGTGCATTCAAGCCTCCTAGGGCTTGGGTTGGTCAGTCCGCACCCAGTGCTTCTCTCCTAGGGCGCCCTGGGCTCTCTTCTTTGCGGCCCACCTCCCCAATGCAGCAGTGGTCCTGGCCTGCAGATCCAGCCTCCTGCTGGTGTTGCAAATGATCCCTCTTAGATAAGGGCCTTGCAGCTTAGTGGCTAACTGCATGGGTTTCAGAGTCAACTAGCCCTGGTTCAGGTTCTTGCTGTACCACTTTCTGGCTGTGTGCTCTTGAGCAAGTTGCTTAACTTCTCTCTGCCTCACTTTTATTGTCTCTAAAATGGAAATTTCAATTAGTTTATAGAGTTGTCCTGAGGATTGGGTGAGGTTAAGCCTGTGCACAGTAAGTACTCCATGGACAGTGGCTGCTATTAAATAATCACTTTCTTCATGAGACTTTCTCCCTCACCAACCTGCTCCTATTGCTCGTGGGACCAAGCCAAGCTTCCCATACTGGCAGACAGGGGTTTACCATCTGGGCCACTTGAGTGATCCAGCTCTTTCAGCTGTCCCTTTCTGGTCCTCTTGTGGTGGTCTCTTCACCTCTTCAGCTGCTCCGTGATTTTCAAGAATTGTTACTTCCATCTGAAATTTCTCCTCCCCATCTGAACCTTTTTCAAACCTCACTCACCCCCTCCCTGCTGCCTGTCTTGACCTCTGTGTCCTGCACAGGTGTACACAGCCTAAACCCAGCCACCTTGTCTTCTGCATCCACGTGTGTGGTTTCTCCTGTTTTCTGCCTTAAATTGTGAGTGCCTTCAGGGAAGGGGCTATATCCCAAAAACCTCTAGTGTGTCCCACTTTGCTGGATACCTGCTGCCTGGCTTTCCTGGTATGGAGAGCTGAGGGTTGGCCATCAGTAGAGACATGTCCCTCAAATATTGGGAAGCCTTATTTTGATTTTGTAGGAACCAGAAGTCCAGGAAATATATAGTAAGATGACCAAGTGACCTGCCTTAGAAATGGAGGGGGAGCTGCTGCCCAGAGCCTGTGCTTTCTCGGGCCCAATGTTCTGCCACTTGAAGGGACCTGGCCTCTTTGTCACATTCCACAGCTCAGAGAGTGTGAGTGATGGAAGCCGGGATCCGCCTGTGAGTGCTGGCGGAAGATTTGTTTTGACAAGCACAATTCAGTTGAAATGATTCGTGCTAGCACTTGGGGTGCTTGCAGCAGGAACCTGGCTCACTTTTTCATCAAGGACCTTTGCCTCAACTCCCCAGTACCTTTAGGACATCTCTGTGAGAGCCTGCAGGCAGGGTGGTGAGAATCTGTCCGTCTGCCCCCCGCCCCCACCCCTGGCCTTCATCAGCCCCAGATTTGGCTTTTGCAGCAGCCCTCCTGAGACATACAGGCTCCTTTCGTGCCTCTGGGTGTCAGTCCACTTAGCTGTGCTGCTTTGCAGGGCAGGGGCATGAGCGATCTAAATATACTGGATGGGTCAGCCTGCCCTGGATGATGAGTGGCAGACTTCTCGTCTGAATTTTGGGCTCACACCGAGTTTGCATCGGTCTGTATTGCTTGTGTGCGTATCAGTTGCTGGAAGTGGCAAGTGGTAGGCCAGGCAGTCGTTAGGTGACATGTATGTCGGTTCTCTCTCTCAGCCAACAGTTATGGAGTGCTTGTGCCATATTGGGTGTAGTGGAGATGCTGGAGGCCCCATGAGATGTAGCCCCTGCCCGGCTGACGGGGGAAGATTGTTTGGCTGTGGTGAGGGCCTAGCTGGATGTGAGAGAACCGGGTGCTGAATGTTGCCCTGCCCAGCATTTCCAGCCTTCCTGCACGTTCTTTAGTTTACCAGGGTTCAGGTGGTCTGGGTCTGAAAGTGGCTTTGCCGGCTCTGCTTTCTGCTGTACCTGCAGCCCTCTTTAAGAAAACCCTGTGGATACGTGTTCAAACTTGCCAAGCTGATTTATTAAGGGGAGTGGGCATTTGCATAAGATGATGGAATCACAGGCTGACCTCCAGAGTTCTTCATCATAGCTGATCCACCAAGACTCCATCTGGGGCGAACTGGGGATGCAAAGGGCTTTTATAAGGAGGAGAAGGAGGAGTGGGACAAGAGGCTACATACTGAGTGGGGCTTTGTCATCCATAGCTTGCAGTAGGGCTTGTATCTCTTGTCACGTCCTCTCCTCCCCTTCCTTCCCCTTCCCTTCTCTCCCCTCTCCTGCTTCTTGCTGGATGGGCTTCTGGCTGGCAGGCTTACCTCCCTCAGCTGCTGGTCTGAGGCACAGGTATGAGGTGGCATGCTGTGTCCCGCTTACCGTCCTCGTCGTCCTCAAGCTCTTGTCCCAAGCACATGTGTATCAGAGAGCAGGTGACACTGCAAATTTGGACACCACTCTGGTCTGAGGCTCTGCTTTCTCCGAATTGTAGGAGCGAAAGACTCGGGGCTCTCTTCTCCGCTGAGTGCTCTTGGGCTGAAGTGCACTGCAGGGGGCATAGTCCCTCCATGAGGCACTGGTGTTCGTGCCATCTTCCCCAGGTGCTGGGGTCAGAGCAGTGTGTGCTGCTCCTGACTCCTCGGTACAGGCAAGGAGGAGTTCTTGGGGGGACTGTGTTTCTGGTCTTTGGCAACTAGGTTGTGACCATCTGCAGTAAGTATGGGTAAGATTCAGAGCCCTCTATTAGGGAACATGGGGCAAATTGAGGCAGGGAAAGAGCCATTGTGCCAGTGTGGAAGTTTGCATGTTTAGGGCAGATAAAGTTTCCTGCTGGAGGAGTTCTGTGGAATGTTAATGAGACTTGGCAGATGAAGAGTTAAGGAACAAAGGCCTGGCAGAGGATGGTGGCACAGCCTCCAGATGGGTGGGCTGAGTTACCTGTTTCCATATCCTCTGGTATTTTAAGTTTTTGATGAACGAGAGGAACCTGGATTGTAGAAAAGAAGAAGGGAAAAGGAACCAAGGAAAACTGGGGATTTGAGGGTGGGGGACCAACCTTTTTTTGTCTTCACTGTAGACCTTAGAAACTGCCTCCCCACCGCCCCCCACCCCCTTTTTTTGAGACACAGTCTTGCTCTATAACCCAGGCTGGTCCTGAACTCACTATATAGCCCAGGCTGGCCTTGGACTCATGGTAGCTCTCCTACCATGTTAAGACAGGGCCAAGGGGATGTCCTTGCTGAGTCACCAAGTTGCCCAGGAGGTACTCAGACTTACAGTCCTCCTGCCTCAACCTCCCAGAGTCCAACCTCTTAAAGACCCTGCATCTCCCCTGACACACCTCTTCTGTTCCATATCTGTCTGAGAAGTAACCCGAGGCCCATGTAGCCCTGAGGTGAGATCCTTGGACACCCTATGCTTAACTGGCTCTGTGGCAGTGCTTAGGGGCTGTCAAACAGGAAAGAAATTTCAAATTCTGAACTGGTCCAGGATGAGATCTCTCACGAAGGTCACAGCCTTTGCTTGCTTCCTTGAGGTAGAGACTTCCAAACACTTCCCAATTTTCTGCTTTTAGGTAAAAGGCGTGGAACCCTCCACTGTTGCCCTGCCACACCAACCAGAGCCTGCAGAAGCCACTAGGCAGAAGAATGAAGCCCTTTCTCCAGCAGGGTGGGCCCTCAGGAAGTTCAGGGTTGGCACCTTCACCCCCAGTTCTTGCCTAGCCTTCTACCCTGTTCTGAGAAGCCCTATTGCCCTGATGCTTAGGCCAGAACTGGCTTGGTTTTGGGCTTACCACCTTCCCCAGGAGACACATTGGTGAAGCACCTCGCCCTGCGCCTGGGGTGCAAGACTTGACAAATTACCAGTGTTCTTATCTGATAATTTGTGCTCCACCTGGTGGAGCTTTCAGTTTCTCACTTCGCTGTCTATACCTAGAGAGGCAGTGGAAGAATGATTGCCTCTTTGATGTTTTATTAAAGTTCCTCAGTTTCCACCACTCACAGACTAAGGAGCTGAACTTGAGTCCTCCCGAGCCAGAGCCCTGTTCTCCCCCACCATTCTCTGTCTCTCCATCTCCTTGAAATACTGCAGAGCCCACTCCCTCTTCCCTCTGGCCTCCGCTTCCCAACACGTGGAGTGCAGCCACTCTGTGTCCTTCCGTTGTGAGTCTCCTGTCTGCTTTGTCTCTGGTCTGAGTTCTGGGCCCAGTCCCAGCTCTTGTCAGGGCCACTGGCCAGAAGCCTTCACTGCTTTTGGAGTGGCCCTCCAGTTTTCCCACTTCAGCCCAGTCTACCCGTCCTGGGCTGTGTGCACCCCACATCCTATGACTTCTCCCTTCTGCAGCAGGCAGTGAGAGAGGAAGAAGAGGGATAGGCTAGGGCTGCCACCAGCAGACTCATTCTGGAAATGCCGGCTGTTTGCAGGTGTGTTAGTATGAGTCAGGGCCAAGCTACTGTATTACACACCAAGGGATGGTGGCTTACTTCTCTCTCATGTCATAGTCCTGTAGGGGTTGACCTGCTCGGTAGGCCTGCGTGGTGTTGCAGGGCTGCTCTGCCATCCCCAAGGACTTTATCCTCATGTGTGTGCTCAAAACTGTGTTGGGGCCTACCCCTGCTCCCGAAGAAAGTGAAAAAGGGTGCTAGTCCAAATCGGCTGGCACTTGTTCCAAATGGAATGTGTCTTAGTTACTTTTCCCTTGCTGTGACTCAAGAACTGATATCCACACATTAGGGGAGGAAAAGTTTATTTTAGCTCAGAGTTTCAGGAGGTCACAGTCCACTCGGGGCAGCCAGCAACAGTGGGAGTATGGGGCAGAGGGGGAGTGAGGTCCTTACGATGTTGCTGACAGGAAGCCAAGTCAAGGCAAGCCGAGTCTAGTCTTGGAGGAAAGCAGCAGCACGTATATATCCTTCCAGGCTCGTCCCCTGCTCCAGCCTCAGAGTGCCGCTCCATCAAGTGTGGAAGGTGTGGTAAGCCCCCATCAACACACCTGCAATCCGTCCCTCCACACCAGGCCCCAGTCTCCTAACAGCACATGGTTCCATAGGCAATCTATAACATCCACATACGTGAGACTTTTGGGGGACATTCCAGATCTGGACTGCAATCGAATGGGAGATAACATGGAAGCTGTGTATGTTGCTTCCAGTCACACCTCAACCTGAGCAGAGTTGCACAGTCATGCCTAGCTACAAGGCAAACTGGAAATGCTATAGATAGCTGGGCATCCCCAATGCTCAGCAAGTGTTTGAAGCTTCGGTAAGATGGAAAGATGACTTTAGATAAACAACTGCTATGACCTTTTGAAAACTTGCTATTATTATTTTTAACCAGAAAGTTAGTCCTAGTTATACACTGCGAAAGGGGTGTTGTGTGATCATCATTACTCCATCGATTGGGTCTCAGGCTAAAAATGTGTTTCTGGAGGGAGGGCACATGTAGGGAGGGTCAGTCTGCAGGTGACCACTTGCCACGCTCTTCTGCCTTGGTGCTTTTCATAGACTTCCATCAGGAAGGGTTGAATTTAATGTACCGTTCACAAATCCATTGGCCCTGGGGGAGAAGACTTACCAATCTAACTCCTTGTTATTCAAGTACTGGTTAAAGTCCTGGTCCCCCTTCCTGCCCCTTGCAGGCAGCACAGAAGGGGATAGTTGGAGACCAGGATCAAGGCTCTCTCTGGGATGCTGAACCACATCCTCAGAGTCTCAGGATGACTTCACCCTTAAGGAACAATTGAGAGCCATGTGCTGTTTTCTCCCCATTTTATATTAGAAGAAACCTCATGGGACCAGAGAGCTGAGGAACCGGAAGGACTGACGCCCAATATTCCATATTGCTCACTGTTCTCAAGCCTTCCACGAGCTTCATTCCCACATTAGCCCTCTTCTGTGGGCTTGGCCAGCTGGCAGGGATGCTGTCAACACTGTACCCCAGGCCTCTGAATTCTCAGAGCGTCAGAGGTAACAGTGGCCCTGGGGCTGGGACTGTCACCTGCTGTGAGTTGGAAAGTGCAAGACCTTAAAGATGCCCTGTAGCCCTCTCTTTTCAGCCATTTCGTCATTAAACAGGGTTGTATTGGCACCTGCTATATGTCAGCCTCTGTCGTGGTTGATGGGGACACAGTATAGTGAGCAAAGGAAGCTGGGCCGGGTCTTACGGAGCTTATTTCTCCTCACCCATCAGCTACTAACAGCACCAGCCTGCATGGTTTTGCACCTGCGGTGTCCCATTAGCTCCATTGTGGAAGTGAGGACGTTGAGATCGCCATAGGGTACACATCTTCCCCCAAGTCACAAGCTAACCCTGTGGTCTCCTGATTCCCAACGTAACTCTCCCATCATGTGCCCATCTCTCTAAGGTACCCTCTGGGACCCCGAATCCTTGCCATGGTGCCCGACTGAGCGGGTGACCCTGCTTTGTGCACACAGCCCCAGGGTGCCCTTCTGGCCTGGACAGTGAGTCAGTGGACTACACAAAAGTCAGCCCATGCAGCCATGGCTGGTACCCAGACAGACAGAGCCCCACCCACATTCTGTACTCAGCTTGAAGTTAGGTGAGCAGCTGGCTGAAAGTTTCACTTTCTCTTTAGTGATAGGGTCTCCCCCCACCCACCCCAACCCCCCACCCTGCTTCCAAATTTGGCTGACCTAAAATGGACCTTGGAGGTGAGGGTTGGAGGGAGGGAGGCGGCGTGGGTGACTGGCAGGTGAACGTTAGGCGAAGGGAAGGCTCCGGAAGAGCCTCACTTTACCTGTGTGGGGTGCTCAGGTGGGGTTGCTCTCTTCCCTCCCCTGAACCTTCCCTCCACCTACACAGCCTGCATCGCCCTCAGCTGTCAGCACCGCTCACCAGGAACAATGAGAGCTTGTCTGACTTCCCTGGGAAGGGGCGGAGGGAGTCGAGGGTAGGGAACTTGATTGGGGGGAGGATAATTGTTCTTCAAGATGAGATTTCTGGAAGAGAGAAACTTTGCTGCACTCATATTATAAATAAACTTACAGCCCACAAAGTTTCTTGCCAGGCCACAAAGCAAACTCTTTCTTACCTCAGAGGTCAGGGAACTGTGGAGAAGCAGTTTGTGGGTGGGCAAAGCCACCACCCAGCTTCTCTAGAAACCCCCGGTAGGTACTCCCCACAGGCAGCCTGTCAGTCACCTGTCCCTGCTACCCCAGCTCCTGTCCTTAAGGCGTGTGGAAATACATGTGATTTTTTACACTGCTCTGTCCGTGTGGTTCCCACACCTTGAGGGGTGGCTGAGGTGGTGGCCATTGCCAGGCCCAGATTCTGCAGGTCTCCAGCTTTCTCTGGAATTCCCTGGTCAGACGAGGATGGGAGGGAGGGACTTCTGTGCGACTTCCAGGTGTGACAGATGGCCTTATAGACATAGCACATGTGCCCCAGTGGTGAGCCTTCCGTTGTTTTTCAGGAGACAGGGAGTAGCAGATTTGAAATTCAGATTTCAGAAAATACTGTAAGTGACATCTCCATTGACAGCAAAAGCAAGTTGTCCTGCCTGAGCAGCCAGAGACCCAGGTTGTGGCCGCTCCATGGGCTTTCTGAGGTGGCAGAGGCTTTAGTTGTCTTCCACGAGGAAGCCGAAGGTCCCTGGAGAGGTGACTTGTCCAGAGTCACAGTGCTCAGCATTTACAAATCCAGGACGAGAATGTGGGCCTTTTCACGGTTTTTGTACACTGTGCTGCCTTCAGATATTAACTCAATGCATTTGGGGGTGTCCCTTCTCTCCAGGGCTTTAAATTCATATGCCCCTGAGACCCCCAAGTTTCATGGCATACTATAAAAGTTGGTTTTCAGTTGACACTCCCATCCAGACAGCCCTGGAGGTCTCTGTCATCATACCCGCTCCCCATTCTGAGCCCACTCATCCCTCAGGTCTCACGGTGGAGCTTCAGCCCCTAGGCACCCCTTCCCTTACTCCCTCATTCCATGCTCCTAAAGCCACATGAGGAGATGTTGTGGTATGGCATGTGCTCAGAGCTCAGCAGAGGAATCTGGGCCTTGGGGAATGACCCTTCAGGGAGGAGGGGGAGGCAGGTCTCTCTGTGGCCTTGGTGACAGCTCTCTGTGGAGCACTGGTGTGATATTCTGCAGGTCCTGGTGTGATCTGTCTCTAGTCCTCCTGTGCCCTGGGTCCTTCCCATCTGCCCTTCTTTATTCCACAGCAGTGCTGTCTAACAAATATCACCAAACCAACATATGATGTTAACTTTTCCAGTAGTTTAAAACCAAATCAAACCAACCAAATGACCCACAGGTGCACTTAATTTCCACCATATGTTTTATTTCACCCAGTTGATCCAGAATGTTTTCAGCATGTGATTAATATGAAACACTGTTCTAAACTGCGATGTCTGTCTTACACTTACGGCACATCCCAGTTAGGCCGGACACATTTCCGGTGCTCATGGCCACAGATGGCTAGTGACTGCCACAAAGAACGGCTCCATTCTGCAGTACAATAGCATTCGGTCCTCACCTGCCTCTTTGGTCCCTTCCCCTCTGCCTTTGGGGAAATTGAATTCTTCCCACCTCTGTCCCACACTGTGGCCACTTCCCATTCGTTGTAACCACTCTTTCTGAGTTGTAACCGCTTCCTTCCAGGCATCCTAAAGCAGTCATTGTGGCTCATGGGCCCCCGGCAGTCTGCTTCTCTTCCACCTAATCTCTTACCAAGGGCACTCAGCGGCCCTGACAACCAGGGTCTTCACCGCACCCGACTGTTGGCTGTCTTGTCCTCATGTGCACCCTTTCACCTGGCTTTCATGACACCGTCTTTCTTACTCATGTTCCACTCTCCCCCAAACCAGACCCTGTCTGGATGTGGACTGTGAACCAAAGCCCTCTCCTTCCCACAGAGACATTGGCCAGGCCCACACACTTCCTGCACATGCCTAGCTGTGGATCTGCTTTCCTATGCCCCTCTTTATCAAGCCTTGAGCCCTTGCTAGGCCCCTTCGGTGCCATTGCTGCAGCTCTCTTTTTGGTCTCTCCACCTCTGGTATCTTCTTCTGTGCCTCCTCCCAGCTGTCAAATTAATCTTCCTGAGCTACAGCTCAAACCACATTGCCCTGGCAAATGCTGGCAGCACTGGATGTTGTAATAACAGGGGAACATGTTTCTGCTATAATATTAAGTGAAAAAAGCAGGATACCAAATTATGTAAACAGTAAGATCACAGCTTCATGAAAGCAAAACAAAGAGCCTTGAGTAGGTTAAAAAATAAAAGAAAAAGAGGAAGAAAGGAAAAATGAATAAGAGGAAATGTAGGATGTTAATACTGGTTGTCTTTGGGTAGTAATTGATTTTTGCTCTTTCCTGTGATTTTCAATTTTTTATGATGAAAGTACATTTTATAATTTGAAAAAAATAATACAGTTAATTTTGAAAATGTAGCCATCAGGAATTTCTAATGCTTCTGGGTCATGTGGCAGCTCCTTACCCTGGCACTGAGCTGTCACCAGGTGACCTAGCTGGGAGTCCCCCACACCTTGCCCCAGATCAGCCTCCTCTCGCTCGCTTTGCTCTGTCCCTATGGTCATCCCGGTGCAGCCTTGGCCTCTTTTCTGACCACCCCCTCTTCCGAAGTCCTGCCGCTTTCATGGTCTTTTCTCCCAGGGACCCTCCTCCATGCTGTCGTCTTAGTCCTCTCTGCCCAGATGGTGCCCTTTTTGGTGTAGGAAATTAAATTCTCTCTCTCTCTCTCTCTCTCTCTCTCTCTCTCTCTCTCTCTCTCTGTCTGTCTGTCTCTCTCCAAGGTCTCACTCTGTAGCCCAGGTTGGTCCTGAACTCATTTTGTAGCCCAGGCTGGCCTTGGACTCATGGCAATCTTCCTGTCTCAGCCTCCTGGGTGCCAGGATTACAGACATGTGCCACCATGCCTGGCTTTATGTGATGCTGAGGAATCAACTCAGGGCCTTGTGCTTGCAAGGCAAGCAGTTCAGCTGCTGTGCCATTCTTCCAGCCTCCGATTAATTTCTCTTATCTCTTCTAGGAGAAAAGAAATTTCTTCTACTTGCTGTGCTCAAAGTAAAAGCAAGCCATGCTTATTTTTTGCCATCTTTATATAAGTTTATCATTTTTTCTTTTAAGAGTAATACACACAATAGACAAGAGTTAGAAAGAATTCAGTGGTCTAACTAAAGACATGATCTTTCCACCTAGAGAAATCCCACCTTTGTTAACAGTTTAATAAAAATGTACATTTGAAAACTTAAGGTCACACTGTATATGCCATTTCGTATTCTCTCTTCTCCACTTAATGTTTCATTTTGAAAATCACCCATGATGTTTTCTTCCAAAACGAATAAGCAAGCAAACAAACAGACAAGCCATGACTTGAAAGCTTTGAGATATTATTCCAAGGTGTTTTGTGCCATAATTTATTTACTCATCCTTTAATTGTTCCTAAAATTTTAAGTTGATAATCACCAGTGGGTGTGAAGCCCTGTTCAAGCTAGAGATTCTGTAGCATCGGCCCGTGGAAGGGACCGACTGGCCAGGTCAAAAGGTGTGAACATTTTTAAGATTCTGCAAGCATATTGACAAAGTGCTTTCCAGTATGCCCTCCTCTGAGTCGGGTAGGGTATGGGAGGCTGTTGATTATATACTTGCTAACACTATTACCAGGAAAGATTAAGCTTTGCTATTCTATTAGGCAAAACATTATTTGGATTTCTTTGCTTACTAATGAAGTTCACAGATCTTCCTCTCACATGTTTGTAAGTCATTTGTTCTTTTACTTGGAATATCCAGTTCATCACATTATCCCTCTTTCCCCTAAGTCCTGTCTATTTCTGGTGAATTTTTATAGCACCTCTGGCTTTTTTTCCCAAGCTGAGTATTTGAGAAATTAACTTGATGATGGAGGTTGGGGATGGTAAAGCTGGCAGTGTTTACGTCTCCTCAGCCTGAGGTCCCGCAGGGAAGGAACCAGGTAGTCAGAGTCATGGTTTCCAAGACGCTCAGCACAGTCCTCGGCTCAGGGCACCCAAGAAATGTTTGTTGAATGAATTAAAATAATGCCCTCTTCTTGTAAGTACTATTAAATGAGCACTACTCCTTTTCTGTGTGAGGTCTTTCTAGGAATAATTAACCAACTATAAGAAAAGTGTACAGTGCGTCCACTTCTCTCTAAAGGTGCAGCTGTGCAAGATGCACAAGATGTTATCTCATTTGTCATTGTAATTATTTGCCTTACAAATTTAAGGGAATCAAAATCACAATGAGATTCACTTACTTTCACTAGCATGACTATTATTTTAAAAAAGACAATAAAAACAAGCATGGAAGGCATGTAGAGAAAAGAGAACCCTCCCATCTTGCTGGTTGGGATGCGAGATGGCACAGTTAATTTGGAAAACAGTTCAGCAGGTCCTTAAAATGTTGCCCATAAGGGTCACCTGTGCCTAGGGCATCACTCCTGGGGATGAGCCCAGGAGAACTGAAAATTACATCCTTGCAAGGACTTGCACTTGAGCATTCGTCATGGCAAAGTTAGCCATAGTATCACCAAGCGGATGAAACTCAGACGTCTGAAACTAATGGTAAACAAAAGGTGGTAGGTATCTACAGTGGAACATCACTTGACCAAAAGAACAGTACATGTGACCACGTGGATGAGCATTTAAAAAAATCTTGCTGAGTGAAGAAGGCCAGAAGGCTCCTGATATATGATTCCATGCACATGAAATTTCCAGAAGAAGCAAATTCATAAAGACGGCAGACTAGTAGTGGATAGGAAGTGGAAGCAGGTTGGGGATGTGACATGGCCAGTGACTGATGCGGATGGGTTGCTTTGGGGGATGCTGAGAATGTTCTGGAATTAGTAAAATTGCGTAACCAGTGGGTGCATAAAATACTGAATTGTATCATTTGAAAGGGTGAATTTTGTGGTAAATGAATTATATCTGCATGAAAAACAGTGAAGGGCAGCTTATCCTGGAGTAAGCCTTGGCCTTGCTAGACAGATGGCGGGCTGTTGTCTCTGGGCTGTGAGCTCCTCAGAGAGAGTGTGTTGTGGAGACGGGGCTCCCAAGGATGCTCATCGAATCTGGCAGTGGCTGGGAGTAGGTCTCTAATCAGCAGTACTCTACATGAGCAGGATCTGTGAAGAAGGCCTGGGGCATGTAGGACAAGGGTGAAAGAAAGTTGAGTGTTTCTTTATTAAATAGAATAAAACAAAACTGGACCTAAATTAAGTTGGGATAAGTAACAGTTCAGTACAGTGGAGTTGCACGAACTCTGAGCTCAGAATGATGGAGCTGTGGGCTTGGTTGGCCGCGGCCTTGCTGTATAATCTCCAGCATGGCTTCTGCCTCAAGCGTCATTTTCTCCATGGGCCAGAGATGAGATGCCATAGCCCGCTCCACACACACATCTTACACACATACCGTTATGCTATAAGGGTGAGCAGAAATATTACAGTGAAAGCATCTTGAAGCCTGGAAGTTGCTGTGCCTCATTTTTACTTATTTTTCTTCACATTTTGGTTTATTTTGTTTCTTCTTGAAATGTCTTATTTTCACAGTACTGGGGGTTGAACCCTAGGGCCTTGTGCACATTGGGCATGTGTTGTGCCACTGACCTATATACTCAAAGCCCGGTAAAAATATACTAAGCTGGGCCTGGTGGCACAGGCCTGTAATCCCAACACTCTGGGAGGCTGAGGCAGGAGAATTGCCAAGTTCAAACCCAGCCTGGGCCATTCAGCAACATGGTGAGAGCTTGTCTCAAAATCAAAACTAAAATATGGGCTCAGGTTGTAGCTCAGTGTGAAGACTCTGGGCTTAATCCCCAGAATCACAAAAAGAATATCAAGCAGATGCTTAATTATTTATTTGTTAATATTTCCTGTCCTGATTTTAGTAACATGAAAGTTGCACTTACAAACATTGTACTTTTAGAATCATATTGTAGATTGGTGTCTTCCAGAGACAGTGAATTAGCCGGTAAGACCAGGGCAGGTAATGAGACGGGGACCGTGGTCTACAGCAAGACTTGTAGAGCGTTCCTGTTAACGTGAGATCTTGGGGTTTAGCTCTCTCGTAATGGGAAGTCCTGAGGGCTTTGGCGCAGGAGAGTTGCAACACCAAAGGCATCATTCAGGGAACTGTGGCCTAGAGGCTGGAGGTCCTTCAGCAAGTGGGCTGAGCTATCCGGACTCCTGAGTGGGGAGAGTGAGGGTTCCAGAGAAGCTAGAGCACAGCTGGAGTGGAGAGGAGGGTGCGTGGGCTGGGCGGGGCCTGGTGGGAGGGAAGGGAGAAGGATGGGCTTCTTGCTGTTTGTCCAGATCCGAGGAATGGAGCCAGCCACTCCCACAAAGGAGGACCTCATTGCAAAAGCCAGAGCAGAGATACTGCGATGGTGGTCACAAAAAAGCATAGAGAGCCATCTTGTTTCTTTGTGGAGAAAGTGTTTTAAAAGTGCCACTGTGATTTTTTTAAATTTAGAAATACGTAATTTTTTAAAAAGGCATTAAGTACCTAATTGAGCATGGTGCAGAATACAAGGAACCGTGCTGATATGTCTTCTAAGAGTATATAATTTAAGATTATTTTTCCTTGATTTATTTTAATTTACATCTTCGTGGGATTGCACTGAAGTCCCTGAGTTTCCCGCTACCACCGTGTGGGACAAGTGAAGGCTGGCGTAGGAGGACGTCGCTCTTGGCAGGCTTGTCAGCTCTTCTATGTGGGACTAATGTGCTTGTTAGCTTTGTGTGTTTGTAAACTGGGAAAGGCCTGGAATAGGGAGACAGAGCCGCGCCTGTGGTTGCAGCGGAGTGGGGACACACCCGTGGGAGGGCCTCCTCCTTCCTCTACCCCACAGTAGGGAAGCTGCTCCCCAGCCTGGGGTCCTGTGGTGGTCTGCCTCTCAGGGCAGGGTGGGTGGATGCAGAAAATCGCACCTCTCCTTTTTGGCTTGCGCTTCATGGGTTGGGTTTCCGTCTCTGACTGTGCCAGTGTGCCCTCTGCTCCCCGCTCGGTAGACGGCCCCACAGGGCAGAGCATACGGAAGGGGCTCCAGGTAGAGCTGGAGCCTCTGAGTGTGCAGGGGCTGAATGAACAGAGAGCTGTCACAGCTGGGGGAGGCATGTGTGACTTTAAAAGGTTCCTGGATAGGACTGCCAGGTAAAATACATGCCATTTGTATTTCAGATAAGCAGCCAATAATTTTTTAATGTGAGTAGGTCACCTATATTGCATAGGATCTATTTATATTATACTAAGACATTATTCATTGCCTGTCTAGAATTCAGATATAACTGGACATCCACCTCTAGCCCGCCTCATCCAGACTGGCTCCCAGGGACCTCCGAGTGCTGCAACCAGCGCTACCCTTTCTGTGAACTAGCCACACTGCTTGTGTAGGACGAGGCACCACATAAAAGAGAGAACTGCCCAGGAGTCTTTCTCATCTCTTGCCCTCAACTCATTTACTTTTCTTTTAAACCCATGGCAATGATCTGTGGAGTCCCCTGAAAACTCAGAGGAGAGGAGAGGCAGACCCAGCTGCAGAGACTCAGACCAGGTGCTTGGATTTGAGTCTTCCACCAAGGAGAACTCTGTGACTTCACACTCACGGCCCAACTCAGACCTGCAGCCTGCAAGCAGCCAGAGATTGGGTTTCGGAAGTGCTGGGGTTTGGTTTGAGAAGCATTGAATATTCATAGGCACCTTCCCTGGGTCTGGACTCTGAGAACAGAATTCCAAACATTTCCCCTTTGGTGGGGTTTCTCCTGGTGTGGTCCTGGGACCACCTGGACCCAGCCGTCCTCTGAGTTTGTGTGAAAAACATGCTGGGACTGTGCCCAGGACTGAGGTTTGCCACGGTTGTCAGGGTATCACCAGTCGGTGTGATTTGGGCCTGTGTCACCCACCACCAACTCTTCCGTCTATCTGCCTGTCTCTTTTTCTCCCTCCCCTCCCCACCCGAAACATGCACATGGCTCCATGCGGTTCCATTTACCCCTTGAGGCCCACACAGGGGAGACCAGCAGCCTCCACTGGGCTGTTTACCTGCTGTTGTGGTCACTGCAGTGAATGATTCCTGTGACTACTTTCTGATGGACTCCTTTGCCTAGGACAGGCTGACTTTATAGTGTCTGCCTCCAGGGAGCACAGGAAGAGGCTCAGTAGAGTCAGTTACTGTTTCAGTGGCGCGTAAGGGGCAGCACTTGTACATACTGTCCTTGTGGCTGAGGCGTGGGATCATGAGGACACTGCACTCCTTCCCAGGTGTCTGTGAGCAGAAGCCCACAGGATCTTCCTAATGCCCCCTGTCTGTTCATAACCTGAGTCTGCACAGAGACCTGAGATCCTGTTAAGAATTGATGTGGAGGTACCTGCTTTTTCCAGTGGATGGTGTGACTGAGTGGGGGGTCAGCTGGGGCCCATGTGTTAATCTCTTTCATTCTTAGACCTAGTTAGCTGAAATCCCCCCAGCTCCCCACCCTCTCTCAGCCCCCTTTTGCTGCTGTCTGGATTCTGTGTTTAGTGGACAGATGACCACTGTGGCAGGCGGGCCAAGCTTAGCAAGGCCCATTGGACCCCTATTGGGTTACTGCACAGCTTTACCTGGATTTGCACTTTTGCTTCTATTGGCCTCCTGGCTGCAGGAGGAGTCAGGTTACAGTAAGAGAGACCCTGAGGATTAGTACAGAGATGCTGTGGCAGCCAGCCGAAGGTCACCTTGGGGTCGTGTCTCAAGATCCACTCAGGCCTCTCTTTCTGGCCTTAGAAAGGAAGGTCACCCTTTTCTTGCCTACTCAGCTCCTTACATTCTTCTGGATACAACCTCTGTTCTTTTTTTTTAATTCACCATGTTTAGCGTGTACTTATGTAGTTTGGACAGATACATATATGTGGGTAACCACTAGCAGTCAAAGTATAGGACAGTCCCATCACCCTAAAAGATTTCTTCATGCTGCCGCTTTGTAGGCATTGCCCTCCTACCCACCACAACTGGTCGATTTGCAGGCTCCAAGGCTTTGCTTTTACCAGGTGCCCCACAAGTGGAACCAGATGGTTGGCAGTCTTTTGAGTCTGGCTTCTTTTGTGTAAGCATAATATATCAGAAATGATCCATGCCATTATGTGTATCAGGTGTGTTCCTTTTCATAGCTGAGTAGTAGGTTTTTTGTTTATTTCGTTTTTGCTTTTTTTGAGAGAAGTTCTCACTCTGTAGCCCAGGCTGGTCCTGAGCTCACTATGTAACCCAGGCTGGCCTAGAAGTCATGGCAGTCCTCCTGCCTCAGCTTCCTGAGCGCTGGGATTACAGGTGTGCACCATCACGCCCAGTTTATGTGGTGCTGGAGAATCAAACTCAGGGCAGTGCACTTACTAGACAAGCGCTTTAACTGCTGTGCCATTCCTCCAGCCCCACAGCTGAGTAGCAGTTCATAAACATTCACCTCCCAAACTGTTGTGTCAGCTCTTCATTTCGCTTGAGTAAACATCAAAGAATGAGGTTGCTGGGTCATGTGACAAGTGCATGCTTAACTTTGTAAGAAATTCCCAACCTGTTCTTTGAAGGTGGCTGCACCGCTTCTGATTCCTGTGCTCAGGTGTAGGAATTTTAATTGTTCTGTATTCTCAGCAGTATTTGGCATTACAATTCTTTAATTGCTGATTTAATTTACCTTTAGTTATTTTGATAGTACATGGTAATATCTTGCTGTTTTTAAAATTTGCGTTTTCCGGATGACTAATGACATTGAGCATCTTTTCAGGTACTTTCCAAACATTCTTGTATTTTCTTTGGTGAACCATGAGTTCAAATCTTTTGCCCTTTTAAAAAGTAGGCTGTTTGCTGATTATTGAATTTTAGGAGTTCTTTATGAACCCTGGGTACAACACTTAGCAGACATGTTACTTGCAAATACCTCTTCCTGTACCATGTCTTACTTTTCCATTTCATTAACAGCGCCCTTGTGTTGGTTGTCTGGCCTCAAACTCATGATCCTCCTGCTTCAGTCTCCCCAGTAGCTGGGGTTACAGGTCCATGCCATCATATACAGCTTGATGATGTCTTTGAAAGAGCAGATAGTTTTAATTTTGATTAAGTCCAACTTATCTTTTTTACCCCTGTTGGCAATCTGTGTTCTGGGTATGATATCTAAGAAATCATTGCCTAACCCAAAGTCATGCAGATTCTTGTCCTGTGTTTTCTTCTAAGAAATATTTTTCTCACATTTAGATCTCTGATTCACTTTGAGTTAATTTTTTGTATATAGTGTGGGATAGCAAGTGTAACTTTATTCTTTTTCATATTGATACCTAGTTATGCCAGCATCATTTGTGGGACAGGCTGGTATTTCCCCATTACATTGTCTTGGTATCTTTGCCAAAAATCAACATAAAGTTTTATTTCTGGACTCTAACTTTTATTCCATTGAGCCATATCTCCATTCCTGTGTCAGTACCACATTATTGCAATTACTGTAGGTGTATAGGAAGTCTTAAAATTGAGTAATGTGAGTCTTCCAACTTAATCCATCTTTTTCAAAACTGTTGTGGCTGTTCTCATTGCTGTGTGTGTGTGCGTGTGTGTGTGTGTGTGTGTGTGTGTTACTGGTGATTGAATGCAAAGCCTTCACATTAAGCTGCATCTACAGCCCATTTTTTAGTTTTGATTTCAAGACAGGTCTTACTACATCACTAAAATGCCCAGGCTGGGTTTCAACTTGCAGTCCTTCTGCCTCAGCCTCTCAAGGGTGCTGGAATTACAGGCCTGTGCTTCCTGGTCGGGCTCTCATTGCTTTGATTGCAGTTGTCTTTCATTTGTAGATCAATTTGGGAAAGACTGACATCTAAAATAATACTGTTTCCCAACACATGTTATTTCAGGGCACATGTTATTTTTTTTAAGGTCTTTCAATTTTCTTTTGTCAGTGTTCTGTAGCTTTCAGTGACCAGGTCTTGCACGTCTTGTTAAATTTGTATTTTATATACCTTTCACGGACTTAGTGCTTTAAATTTTTTCACTTCCAATTGCTTTTATATAGACATACAGTTGATTTTTTCCTATGCAAAAGCAAATGTATAGAAATAGATATAATTGCTATATCCTGTGACATTGCTAAGCTTGCAGATTGATTCTACTAATTGTTTTGTGGAGTCTTTGGATTTTCCTGCATAGACAGGTTGTGTGCACATGGTGACAGTTTGTTTCTTCTTTTTCAGTTTGTATGTCTTTTCTCTCTCTCTCTTATCTCACCACGTGGTGCAGAACCTCCCCGATGGTGTTGAATAGGAAAGATGAGAGAGCGCAGCCTTGCTTTGTTCTCTCTCTGAGGGAGAACAGTCAGTCTTTCTTCATTAAATATTATGCTAGCTATGGGGGTTTGGACATGCCATCGATAAGATTAAAGGACTTTCTTCCATTCTTTATTTAAGAAGGTGTTGCTTAAAAAATTATGAGTACATGTTGCATTTTGTCAAGAGCTTTCAAGTAACTCTTGAAATACCATATAGTTGTTCTGCTGTAGTCTGTGAATATGTGAGGTGCACAAGCCCTCGTTCCTGGCCTGAGCCCCCATGGTCCTGGCCGGCTGTCATGGAGCTCTGTCCTGGCTGAGGGTCGCTCCTTCTTTTCTCCTTGCCTGTTCCTGCTGTCTCTCCTACTTGTGTCCCCTGGCACTTCCCTGTCTCTCAGGTCTCCTCTAACCAGACCACCTTCAGCCTTCCCCTCCTTGTCTGTCCCTCCTTACTTCTCGCCTAACAGTCCCGTGACTTCACAGAGGCTGTTCTCAAGGCCTCGCCCCGCAGTCACTGCACTGGATGATGCTGCAGACCACTCTTACTCTATCTTTCTGGCTGTTGCCCTCCCTGGTCCTTGAGCTCTTTTGGAGTCAGCTCAGCCCTGTCCCAGCTCCCAGCTTCAGTCAGGTTTTTGTACCCTTGTACTTGGAGCTTCTGTCAGAGTGACCTGTTTCACCTTCTTTTTGCTGCACTTTTGCCTCTGGGGAATCTTCTAGAAGCTGAGTATACATCCCGCTATATAGTTTGGGTTCTGGTGAGGGCCTCTTCTGGGTTGCACGTGACGGGGTTGCACAAGATTCAGCAGTCTTCGATGGCTCCCATTGTATAAAGATTGTGCCAGGCTCTCTCAGTCTAAGGTGCATCTTCTCTCTGTGGACTTCTGAGGAACTGGAAAACCTGGGTTGTTTATTCAGGGGCTAAAGCAGCCTGAGAACGTGTGTTTTCCATGCTGGCTAGCCTTGTCACATGCACCCTGACTCAGAGTCCAGCATTTCCTGGGCCTGCCCACAGGGTTCCACCCTCAAGGCCTAATCAGTTTGCAAAGGGCTCACCTTCTGCTGTCACGTTAGGATTTTAACATAGGTACTTGGAGGGGACACAGACATTCTATCTGTAACAATCATAAAGTAGATAGCAAGTTCTTATAGAGTGAGTCTCTGGTCATAAATCAGTTTTCCTCTGCCATGTGTTTACATAAAATGATGGCGATAGGATTGCAAGGTGGATGAGACTGGGGTGGGGCCTGCAGATCAGCAGCAGTAGCCAGCAGAGATGGTAGAACTGATCATCTGAGCAGCTTGTCCGTTCCCAGCAGTCACATCCAGGAGGCCTGCGGGGCTCAGGGCACTCTCCAGATGGGAAAGAGCCGTATTTCGAAAAGGGAGAAAGTCTTTCTCTCTTTATGGCGCAGACACACTCTAGGAGTATCTAGGGAGAGATGGTGTGACAGCCAGCATAGCCCTCCCGTGGCCTCTGGGCTTTGGCTGGCAGAGGAGCCTGGTGAGGGTCAGACGACCTCAGATTGTGGTGGGAGGAGCTATCAGGTACAGATGCAGATGCAGGGATCGAATTTTGAGGTTCTAGAAACAAAGAGGTTCCTGGAGATGAGTGTGGGAGTCGTTTCTTGGGCCGTTGACACTGAAATGAAGTCCCAGAGAATGACTTTTTTGGATCCAAGTGGACAAGGACCTTCTTTACCCCAGAACGAGAATCAACCTAGACTTCCCAGAGCCTGGAGGGGCCACAAGGGAAGGTATGGGGGCTGAACTAGTGTCAGTCCTCGGGGGCTGGGGTTGAGTCACGATGCGGAAGATCGACTGAGGCGCAGCTCCACGTCCCCACAGCCTGAGTGTGTTCTTATGGCTCCTGTCTTGGATGGCCTCAAGCCAAGAGTAGAACCAGAGCCAGTATGCTTAAACCTCCAGCAGCTTTACCTACCCAATGTTCAGGTGTTTTGACTAAACATCAGCTCACCAGACTCTGAAATGTACCATAGAAACTTGCGTTTGTGGGTTGGGTTGTATTGTTTTATTTAGCTTTTTAGTAATTACTCCTTTCAAAAGAATGCGTACTTTGTCTCTGCTGACAGGAGGGACAGTGGTATCTTTCCCCATACACATCTCAGGCAGCTAGGAGGAGGGGTCAGCGAGGAGCTGGGAGGATGGCAGATGCCACCAGCTGGTATGGGGTTGTAACTGAAAATTCCAGCCCAGTGACAGGGCCCCCTGTCTTTCCATCGTTTCCCAGGCTGCTCAGCATAGATCTGGACCTTGATGGGACCTGCAAGTCTTAGACCTGTGGAGTCAAACCCTTGGAGGAATCAGCCAAGGCCTTTCTGTAGGAAGGCAGACCTTTAATCTGTGCCAGACTTTTTTTTTTTTTTTTTGAGATGTGGTCTTACTCTGTAGTTCAGGCCAGTCCTGAACTCACTGTGTAGCCCTGGCTGGCCTCAGACTCAGAAATCATTCTGCCTCAGCCTCCCCAGTGCTGAGGTTACAGACGAGAGCCACTGCAGCCAGCTTACATGGTACCGGAGAATTGAATTTAGGACCTTGAGCTTGTCAGGCAAGCACTCTAACTGCTGTACTATTCCTCTAGAATTCTTACCACATGTTATAAAGTAACAAACAATTCACCTTCCTTGGGGAGCCATCCTTGTGGTACCCATGGCTTCTATCACCTTTTAATTTTTGGCACCGTGGACACGTTCTGTATGATATTCAGTGCCGTTAGGGGCCATACCCCTTCACATGCCAGCCATGCTAGGGGCAGAGGGCATACCTTCCAGCTAGGATGATTATTTTTGTCCTCTCCCAGCACTCAGCCGTTTGTGAGGTGTCCTTGGCGTTTGTTTGCTAGCGGATAGTGCGAGTTTGGGGAGACATGAGTTGGGGGAAGTCTGTGCTTGGAGGCCAGGAGGACCGGGGTTGGGGCTCCGGGGACCAGGGCCCGCTCCAGGCCTGAGCTCAGTGTGCTTGTCTCTCCCTCTGCAGCTTGTCTCCAATGTCCTCATTTTCTCCTGCACCAACATTGTGGGCGTCTGCACCCACTACCCAGCTGAGGTCTCCCAGAGACAGGCCTTTCAGGAGACCCGGGAGTGCATCCAGGCGCGGCTCCACTCACAGAGGGAGAACCAGCAGCAGGTGAGTGAGGTGGCCCGAAAGCCCTGAGGGGGCCTCAGCTGGGCTGCTTCTTGGAGCTCTGCCCCATCTCCTGCTGTGGCCAGCCCACCTCCTAGCAAGGGGGATTCCCCCTAGGGGTCCCAGTATTCTCTCCCAGCCCTTGCTGGTAGCCTCCTTACTAGAGGCAAGATAGCTCCTCCCTCCCTCCCATTGAGATTAATGAGCTCTCCCAGGGGAGGACAAGAGGAAAGGGGATTGGCACCCTGCAGCTGGCTCTTTTCTGCTCAGGTGTGGCTGTGGTTGTTTCAGAGAAAGAAGGCAGGACATTCACAGGGTCATGAACTCAGGCCAGGCTTTCCCAGGATCCCTGAACATAGGAACTGAGGTTGGCATCAGACTTCCCACTGTTCCCATCCCAGGGGGCAGGTCCTGCTGTATTCAGGTCCGTGTCACCACTGTCCCCGCTCCTGTGTGGTCTGGTTGACTATACGGTGTGGGGAGTTGTGAAGCTCCCATGGCTCAAGTGGCACACCGTGAGACAGAGCAGCAGTCACCAGGGTTGGGGTGTCCCACCGCACATGGCCAAACATGACTCTTAAGGCAGACTGAGGGATCTCCAGCTTCAGCAGCTGTTAGCGGAGCATGGATCGTGTGCTGGGCCAGGCCCCAGGGCAGATGGGAACCCAGCAGGTCTGCCCTTGAACACGGGGCAGGGAGACTGTGGCCAAAAGAGTAGTGGAGTGTGTGCTGTGGGAGCGGAGAGGTTCCACTGTGGTGTGAGGGTCTCTGGCCATGTCTGGACGCTCTTAAGTGGATGCAGTGGCCAGTGACACCCAGACAGGCAGGAAGCGCCGCAGCACCTCCCTGGTCTTTCTCCGACCTCTCCTGGCCTGCATCCCGTCCAGCACTGCCTCTGTGGCTGCTGTGTCTTGCCAGATTCCCCACTTGTGCAACCTAGTCAGATACCGGACTGTCCCTATTCACTCTTTGGCCTTGTCTGGGCTCCTGCCTGGCGCTGCAGCAGTGTTTCTGGAACCCTCCCACCTTCCTTTGCCAACAAGCTTGTCCCACCTCTTGCACCCACCTCTCTGCTTGCCCTGAGCTTTGTCCCATCCCGGTCCCAGCCCAGTGCCTCTTCTCTGAGAATTGGGCATCTTCCTCTCCCCTCATTGTGTGGAATGTTCCCCTCAACTCTGGGCCTCAACCCTTCTTTAAGATAATGACATTTTCCAGCTCATTATAGCTTACTTGCTCTGGCCTTGGCCAGGCAGTACATGCCACCAAATCCGCAGGGATTTGGGGGAGAAACTATTTTTGCCAAACCATATTCAGGGCCAAGGCACTACAGGGAGGGGCAGCCTGCTTCCTGGGGCAGGCGCTGCTTGTGGGCCAGCCAGAGCCGGCAGGCCATGCAGAAAGAACTCCTGGGGACCCCAGAAGGACGCACGTAGGTGCTGTGTGACCTGGAGTCGTTGTCCTGGCTACCCGCTGCCCACACCACCCAGCCCTCAACTCTGAGTGTAGCCATAAACGGAGGAAGGTCCCTTGTGAATCAAGCAGTAAATGGCGAACCGTCTCCCAGATGTCCTGTATCACAGAATTGGCCTTTTAGTTCGTATTTACCTCACTGGTAACTATTTTCTGGGAGTGAGTTGGCCTTCCGTGGCTGTGTTCAGTGATGCCCTGATGGGAGGCGCGTCTTACATTCACATACCAGTCTCCGCAGCATAATCCCCTAGGCTGTGGTGCTGGACAAGACACAGCTCCTGTCTCAGAGGAGGTTTATCCTTGCCCTCACCAAAGAGAGGAGCACCGTTAACAGGCCATCAACCGGGGACTCTGCAAGAGAAAGCCCCGTGGAGTAGGCCTGCTGGGAGGGATGAGGACCCACCCCAGAAGGGATGGGAGTAGCAAGGGGAATGTAGATTCCATTTGAGGGAACTGTGCTAGACCCTGGGCCCACCCGGGGCTGAGGGAAGAGGAGTGAGTCTCAGAGGCAAGTTCTGAAAAGTAAAAGTAGTTTGCAAGGGTGGGGCCCCTGACCTTGGTGCCCGCGAATGGAGTGCTGGGGGCAGAGGCAGGAGAGTTGAAAAGAAGAAGCATAGGTGAAAGAAAAGGCAGGAAAAAAGGTCTGGTTGGAGGCCTCACGCCAAGCTGGCAGCAGGACACCAGGTGGGCAGCTGGATGGGAGCGAGAATGTGGGGTGATGCTAGGAGCTGGTGGACAGTGGCGGCCTTGGCAATGGATGTGTTCCGAGGGCAAGAATGGTGGGAAGAGGAAAGAGGCAGGCATACTCTGGTGCCAAGTGGAAGGAAGTCCAGGAAGGCCTGGGAGCAGGGGAATCTTGGGCAGCCTGGGAGGGCACTCTGGCATTGAGTGTACGGTGAGGGACAGAGAGTAAGGGGCTATAGGGAGGGTAGGGGGCCAAGCCTGGCAGAGGGCCTGGTATGGAGGGAGGGACACTGGAGACAGAGGCCGCCCTTCATGGGAGACATCTTGGAGCAGGAAAACTTGGAAAAGATGTGACGTCCAGATGCTGTAACCTGCTGATGTGACGCACCGCCTCCCTGCTTTGCTCCTGCCTCTTCTTGTACTGGTTTTGTTTCTCTTGGTTCCTCAGAGGTGGCTTGCTTTCCCCTCTCTTGCACCACTGTCCCTGTAGGGAGAACATCTTGTCCTGCTAGTCTCCACAAAGCCTTTTCACACCACTGTCCCCAGCCTAGGTCAGGGCAGCCCTGCAAAGTGCCCTCTGAATACCCCCATCTCCAAGAAGTGGAAGCTTTGAGAAGGAGGAGGTTTGCCTGTCTGTGGGCCTGTGGTTCTGACTGCCGGCACCTGGAACGTGGTAGGCACTTAATAAATGATTGAGCGAATCTCATTTAATGCTGTCAGTACCCCCTCCTTTTTTACAAATGAGGAATTTCTTTTGGCTTAGAGAAGTTTGGTAGTTTGCCCAAGGTCACTGCATATCTCAGCACTTGCAGGTTCACCAGGAGTGCCCTTCCCAGTCCAGCATGGTGGCAAGCGAGAGAAAGGACCAAGAGGTGTCCCAAGGAGATGGGGCCAGAGAGTTGTGGCTATCCACAGAGCTGCTAGGTCTGTGAGTCTCTGGAAAATCTGAGAGGTCTACCAGGGCCCTGCCAGCAGGGCGAGGACCAGCGGGGACTTGCCAAGTAGGTAGAATGAGTGGTGACAAACACATCTGTTTACTCTCCAGGAACGGCTCCTGCTGTCTGTCCTTCCTCGTCACGTTGCCATGGAGATGAAAGCAGACATCAACGCCAAACAAGAAGATATGATGTTCCACAAAATTTACATCCAAAAACATGACAACGTGAGGTAGGAGCGAGGCTGGGCTGGGGTGGGGTGGGACTGGGAGGACAGTGGTTGGACATAGTGGAAACATTGGACCCCGAAGGAGACATCTTCATTTCTGTTTTTTTAAGGCCACCGTGGCCTGGTGGCTTTGCAGTGTGTGTGTGTCAAGAGCAGACCAGCCCTGCCCTCCCCTGTAGTCTGTCAGATAAATTAGCATTGTGCCTATGTTTAGGAGCTAAAGGGGACAGTGAGGCTGAGAAAGAGGGTACAGAAAGAAGGGGAGAAAGGAAGAAGCAACAGCAGCTGTTGGGGGGACTCTTAGCCGGACAAGGAAGGGGGAAAGCATAGACTTGGGCCCAGTGGTCCTCTCGTCTCCATCTCCATCGCCACCTGCAGATCGCATGCCTTCTAAACTCACCGTGGCAGGCACTGTACAGCATTGCTACCTTATTGGTGATCTTCCCAGAATCCTGCAGGTGGGTACAAATGGCCTTTACGGTGCAGAGATCAAGCTTAGCGTGGCTGAGAGCCTTGACCAGCACCCCCCACCAGTAGTGCAAAGTTGGGTACCCCCAGTTGGCTGCCCCAAAGCCCATGCCTCTGTCACTGCGTGCTCGCTGCCTCCCCAGACAGAAGCTGCTGACAGCAGGCATGTGCAAACAGATGTAGATTAATAGAGTGCAAAATCTGCTCATGACTTCCATAGGGATGCGGGATGATCTAGTGGCCTTCATCCAGCATTGCTCCTGGGGAGCCTGGTAATCCTCCCTCCCGCATGCCCAGAAAAGGAGCCCCTGGGTGTGCTTCAGGAGGGTTCCTTTCTCCCTGAACAAGTGCTCCTCAGGTCACTATGAAGAAAACCCTTATAGGGCTAAGACTGAGTTCCCAATAAAGGGAGTCAGCGGATTGTGCAAATCATTACATACACACAGACAGAAGGTGAGGTCGATGGCCATGGGACCAGGAAAGTACTGTTTTCTCATGCAGAGCAGGCAGAACTGTGCTGTCCCCAAATATGCCATGGGGTCTGAGACTGTCAATTCTGCATTTGTGCCCTCCATCTCTCTCTACAAATGGAGTTGCTGAGGCTTTGGGAAAGAAATAGATACATGACACATTCGTGCTGTCTCCAGGGCTGCCAGGCTCCCGAAGCCTACCTTTGTCCTACTGTGAGGCAGGGCCTGTGTGGCCAGCAGTGGTCTTGGTCTCTGAGAAAGCCAGCTTCTTGTCCCAGTGCCTGAGCAGCAAGATCCAGGTCCTGGCCCCAGCAGGGTAGCTCATTTTAGGACATGCCAGGGTGAGTGACAGCAGTGGGGAGAGAAGAAAAGAGAGTACACCAAGATGCGGTCGTGTTCTGCCAGGGAGAGAGGCGCCTGCTGCACATCAGAGGCCACGGCAGTCGTCTGCAAATATCCCACTAGAGCTGCCTGCCTATGCCACCTGCAGTATGGGAGGCAGCCCTGGATGGAAAAGCAGAGCTTGCTATAGTCTGTCTTTTGGGGCTGGACTGCATTTTGGGTTGGGGGTTGAGTAGTAATGGGGTTTCACCCTACTTGAAAAACGTATTCTGGGGGGGCTGGGAGTATAGCGCCATGGTAGAGCACTTGCCTAGCATGTGTGAGGCCCAGGGTTTGATCCCTCTTCCCACAGAAAACACACACACACACGGACACACACACACACACACACACACACGGACACACACACACACGCATGCGTGTGTGTGTGTGTCCGTGTGTCCGTGTGTGTGTGTGTGTGTGTGTGTGTGTGCACGTGCGCGCATTTGTGCTCTTTGGGGCCGTGCTCTTGGGGTTAGGCCTGGCTCTGGGATTAAGCATCTGTGCTGTGCTGTGTCCTGGCTGTAGGACAAGGGCAGGTGACAGGCACTGAGTCACTCTGCACCTCAGTTTTCTCATCTGCAAAGTAGGATAGTAAGAGTATCTATTTAATAAGTTGGCAAAGAGTGAATGGAACCCTGTGGGAGAGTGCTTGGCAGATGTCTGGCCTGTGGGCATTCGGTAACCGGGAGAGGCAGTGATTGTTGTCACTGCTACTCTTGATTGTCATTGCACTTAGACCAACAGAAAGACTTGGGATTTCTGTCCCTGGGGGGTACAAGGGCGATGAGTCACATTCATCAAATCTCTGTGGATTTGTAATATTTAGTGAGGGTGATGACATGCTGTTCTCTAGCCCCACTGAGAATAAGGTCACAAAAACAATCAATCTGCTCTGTGATGGGACAGATTAGGCCTGTATCTAACTGCTTACCTGGGAGGGAAGGAGGACAGAAAGGGGCTCACTGCCCTCTGTGGTTTCATTGGTCCCTGGCCCAGAGAGAAGAGTTGTACAGCAAAAAGATCCCGGCCATGGTGCCTGTAGGCTGCTTTGGTACTAAGCCACCACTCACTACAGACTGACACAGACCATAGGCCAGGGAGCCCCCTGGAGTCCCACCCCTGAGGTCTCCAGATATCTCACTGATATATGGTGACAGATGGACTGTGTGGGCTTATGGGCAGAGGCTGCTCTGGGGCAGGGAAGGTTCCAGGCGTGCTTCCTGGGGAGGAGGGAGACCAGACAGCCTCAGAGGAACTGGAGGAAGGGCCAGTCAGAGAAGGTGCCATCCCATATGATCTCAGTAAAGGTATATGCAGACAGACAGACAGACAGACTCAGGTGCTGCTGAGTCGCCTTTGCCAAGCAGTCGTATTGTGGGGCAGTGCATAATGTCTGCATTAAAGCAGACTGTGCACCTCTACTTTGACAGCTCAGCGGCTCCAAGGAGCTTGGGCAGGTCACCTGACCCAAGCCTTGGTTGCACATTTGTTGGGGATAGGTATGTCCATTTATGTTCAACTCCTGTGTTACCTCTGCTGCAGGTGGTGAGGGTCGCAGAGCACACTAAAGCCAGCGATACAACTTCTGGCGCACACCGTCTCGGATCTGGGGAGTTCCCCCTCTGTTATGGAAGATGCCCTAAACTAGTAATGGGTAGATTGCCTGGTTGTCACACGCCTACCTCATGCTGGGCACTCTGCTAGGAGTTGGGGCAGTGGCCCGGGAAGCACAGAGTTTGCTAGGTACAGATGGTAAACATCTGAGGGCTCAGTCATAGCTACAACAATGAGGAAAGGCCTGTGGAGGAAGCGTGCAAGAGAAACCCAGCTTGGCCAGGCTCCCGCGGGCCACTGGAGGTGACATGAGGCAGGGCACCTGCCAGCCAGAGTCAAGGTCAGGTGATCCAGCACCACGAGACAGGGGGCTGGGGAATGCCGTCTCCACATGCACTATGGGCCCTTTTGAAGGAGCATGACTCTGCACCTGACTTGCCTGTCCCTTGCTAGATGGAGATTGTTAGGTTTTAAAGATTATGGTGGTGGGGGCAAGTGATCATTCCAGACTCTTTGGTAAGAGAGTAAGACCCTACCTCAAAGACCGAAAACACCTAGAGTCTCTGTTCAAAGTCACTCAGGAGTCCTCGGGGTTGCAGCTGGGGTCCCTGCAGAGAGGCTGACCTGGAAATGAGGTAATGAGACCTGCCCACCCATGGGGAGAGCCACCGCGCCCTGCTTCCTCCCTCCACTGATGGCTTCTCTCCCCAGCTTCTGCCTTAACTCCCCTCCCCCTTTAAGGTTATCGTCTCCTCTCCCGTCTCTTTCAAGGACTTGGCTGTGCTCCCCAGGTTGCTCTGGCGTCTGGCTCGGCTGTGGTGTGGTCTTGAATGATAATGACCATGCACAGAGTCTGAGATGCTCAGACGCCCGTGGACTGTGCCCGCTGTGGGCAGAGGGTGGCAGATGTTCCCATCTCGTCCTTAGCCAGGCAATCTGAGCTCTGGTCTCTAGCAGTGTTAAGGAAAGTGTGCCGACTCCATCCTGTCACCGACCGGAACGCATGTGGTCCTCATATTACTGTTTTATTTAGTCCACAAACATTTACTGAGCTGCTAGTGTGTACCAAGCTGCAGCTACAAAAAAAGACACGGTTCCTCTCCTCAGGGAATATCCAGGCTCCACATCGAGACAGGGCTGTAGAAATGCGGGAACCCAGTGTAGGGGCCACTGGAACTGGGTTTTTTGAAATTAACTACTTAGGGCTGGGCTGTAACTCAGTGGTAAAGTATTTACTAAGTATGTGCGAGGCCTTGGCCTCAATCCCCAGTACTGCAAAAATTAATTATTGATTTTAATAATATTTATTTCTTTTAATTGTGCTAAAATATACATAAAATTTCCTATCTTACAAATTTATCATGTTTAAGTGCACTGTTCAGTCTCATTAAGTAAATTTACATGGTTGTGCAGCCGCCCATCTCCAGAGCATTTCCCCTTCCCATGCTGAATCTGTATACCTCGCCCAGCCCCTGCCCCAGGAACCACTCTTCTGCTTCCTGCACTGCGGGTCTGACTACCCTGGTCATTTTATAGGAGTAAAATGATACGGAGAGCGTGCTCATTGTGACTTGCTTATTTCATGAAACATAATGTCTTCAGGCTTCATCCGCATTGGAGCATATGTCAGAATTTCCTTTCTTTTTGTTTTTGCAGTACTGGAGTTGGACCCAGGGCCTTTGCACTGAACTACGTCCCCCAGCCCTTTTCTGCTTTTTACTTTGAGACAGTCTCACCAAGTCACTAAGGTGCCCAGGGTGGGCCTGAACTTGGAATCCTGCGTCAGCCTCCCAGTGGGCTGACATTAAAGGTGTGCGCCACCTTCCTTTCCAGGTCTGACCTCTGTCCCCCATACCCCACACCGCTTATCCATTTGCCCACGGATACACACTTGGGTTTGCTTCCTTCCGTTGACTGTTACGAGTAATGCTGCTGTGCACACGGGTGCACACATATCTCTTCCTGTCTCTGCTTTCAGTTCTCTTGAGTGAATACTCAGAATTGGGGTTCCTGGACCATAGGGCAATTCTGGGTTTAAATTTTTAAGGAACCGCTAGACCGTTGTCTCCATTTCTACCATGTGACCTTCCTGCCCAGCGGTGAAGGGGGTTTCAGTTTCTCCACCTTGCCACCGGGGTTGAGAGGCCTGAGTTTGTCCCGGGACACAGAGTGGAGATCTGTAGGGAATAAAGCCAGCAGCCAGCAAGGACTTATTATTTTAGCTCTCTGCACTTAAAATAGGGGGCCCTGGGGGAAAGGGAGGGATAGAAGGCAAAACAGAAGCTCTTATTGGTCGGGCACGTCTGGCTGGGTCTCTGGCACATCTGGAACTAGTTGTTACTTGCAGATCTGATTCTATTAAAAATTCAGACACACAAAGGATTGTTCTGGGATGGGATAAGTCAAGGAAGACATAAATATGGAGGGGTTAGAATCACATCCTATAAGAAGAATGTGGTTTGTTTTCAAATTTTAAAAAAGGAAACATTCTTATTATACCAAAGATATATGTTCTTTGTAGAAAAATCAGAAAGTAAAGGGAAGCAGAGAAGAAAATGAAAGCCCGGCCACTCCTGGCCTCCACACAGTGCCATCCTCCTCCTGTGCCTCTCCTTCATGGAGCGTTTCCCGCGTCTTTCAGCACTGTGAGGATGCTGTCTGCAAGTGCCACATCGTATGGATGGTGAGGGGAAAGTGGGGGATAGAATGGGGCCTGCAGGAGGCCCTGATGTAGCAAGGTGGATTGAAGGGCTTGCCGTGGCCCAGGTCGCTGGGTCCCCTGCTCTTCTGGAACCCTTCCTGCTTGCTGAAGGAGGGTGTCCCATCCCTGCTAGAGTGGAAAGGGTATGGTATCCCAGGAGATGCTCCTGTTGGTGGGATTTTTACAGACACTAGAGTATTCAGTACCCTCCTACTGACCACTTCTCCATGCCCTTTTCCGGCCTGTCCTCTCAGATGGGTCTGTGGCTGTTGCCAGTGCCTGTGCTTCTTGGAACACAGTCCTCTGATCCTGTTCATATCTGATGGTGCTAACTCACCTGATACATATGAATGTCCTTGTTCCTCCTGGATATTACCAGAGCCATGATACCAGTGGCTCTCCAGGATGGGTGATTTGGAGCAAAGAGAGGGGACTCACTTTAGGGGACAGCCCTGTTGGTCACAAAGAAATGGCTGGCTGAAGCAGAAGCCTAACTGCTTCAGCCTCCTAGCACACATCCTGGGGACTTCCAGGGTACTTCCTTCCCTGCAAGGCCCTGTACCCCCAAGACTGCCAGCTTCCTTAGGGCCCAGCATCCAATGGAACTAAGACCTTGCCACTCAACCATGACCCCTGGCATGATTTGGGGCATAGAACAAGAGACCTGATAATCTCCAAAATTGTATGGAATCAGAGGGGCTGGCTGTCAGCAGTGCCTAATCACCCAGGCACAGGAAAGCTTTGGCCTGTGTGTCCAGTGATGCCATAGGATATGGCTTTGCATGCAGGAGCCAAACCAGAAGTCACAGGGTCTGCTAGCAGTGAGGGGACAGCCATGAGGAGAGCCATGGGCAGAGCGGAGCTGAACTACCCCAGAAGGTGGAAGGCCTGTGTGACCACTGGGATGGAGTGCGTGTGCTCCTGGCTCTGCAGTAGAAGGCAGGCGGGCGTCAGTGGAGGAGGGAGGTGTGCCACCAGTGTGGGCTCTGCCCAGCATGGGATGGCCTGCCCCAGGGCCTAAGCCTGTGGCTAAGAGACACTCTCAGTGGGGAGCTAGCCAGTGAATGAGAGTCTTTCTGCTCACCTCAGCTAGTCACCAAGACATAGTGGAACGGTCAGGCTGCTGTTGGGTAGGCCTTGTGAAATACCGGAGGTGACAGTCACCACGCAGAATTCTTTCCACAGTGGCAGAGGATGGGACTGTGCCTCTGATAGGTAGGGGAAGATGGAGGTGGCTGTTTTCTGCATATGCAGGAGAGGCTATGGTGAAGTGCGAAGTTGGGACCCCACAGACCCTGTAGAAGCTTGTCCACCCAGGTCAGGAGCGCTGCTCTGAGTGTCCTCCCCCTGGCCAGCCGCAGACAACCTGCTTTCAACAGGCTTCTGCATCAGCCAGCCATTTCTTTGTGACCAACAGGGCTGTCCCCTGAAGCGAGTCCCCTCGCTTTGCTTCAAATCACCCATCCTGGAGAGTCACTGGTATCATGGCTCTGGTAATAGATCCTCAGCAGCTGATGAGAGCCTCCGGAGGGGTGTGAGGGGAACACATCCAGGAGTTGCAAGGAGGCCAGACTCCTAGGCCACCTTGTGGCCTATACACCCATGTTGTTTCCCTTGTCCCTGGCCCAGGACCAGGGCAGAGGAACCCATGTGCTCAGTAACAAGGCAACTGCTAGCTGTATGAATACCCACTGGGAGCCATGCAGCCCTGCCGCCGCCAGGTTAGGGGACCTGCTCTTTCTACCTCAGGGGAGTTATAAACCTCCAAAACCAGGCTTTTGATGTGTAGCCTCCAGTGTAGACCAGCCAGTGAGTATGGTATTTGCTGGCTGTGCATGAGGTGTGACGTTAGCCATGGGGACACCCTCTGAACACGCTGCTTGGCTCAGCGGAGTGGATCTTGGCCCCAACCTCCCTTAGTTTTGATTTCCTTAGAGATAAAGGAGAATTTCCAGGACAATGATACAACCGGTGTTTTTACAGAGATCAGGAGAGACCTTCTACTCCCTGGGTGGTATTGGGCAGCCATCCCAAGGTAGAAAAGAAAAGTGGGCCAGGATGGGGTCTGCTTGCCATCACCTCAGTGTGCAGATGCCCCCACAGCCTCCCTCTGGGTAGGGTGGTGAGCCCACCTACCAAAAAGACACAGGCCTCAAAACTTAAGAACCCCGATTCCCTTCATCTGGACTCCACACCCAGGCGGACTGCTTTGCGGCAGCCTCTGTCCGGAGTTGTGTGGCCTGACAGGACAGTATCTGTCTGCTGTTCCTCCTCACCTGTCTTCTGGAGCTCTTGTTGGCAGCATCTCTTATTGCTCCCACTCTGCAGTTGCTTCTGCCGATCCAGCTGGGATCAGAGGGCTGGAGGACCACGAATGTGGGAAATGGGCTATACTCCTGTGCTTTTCCTGGGAGGTGGGCAGCGTGGCCAAAGCCCCCAGCCACATCCTGCAGTGTCCACTCCTGCTTCCACATCCCCTAGTGATGTACCTAGTGTCTGGCAAGCAGCTTCTGCGAACAGCCCCACAGTGGAGCCCCCACCTGCTGTGGGGGCAGCAGCAGCCTGCCAGGCCCACAGGGGACAGCTCACACGTGCCCTTGCATACAATGCCAGGGTGTTGAGTCATCCTTTTACTCTTTGACATGACTGGGTCTGGCAGACCGGCATACTGTTTATTGGTTTTACTCCCGGAGTGTAGAGCCAGGTTGCCTGTGTGGCCTTGGGCTCATGACTCAACGTTTCTGTCCCTCAATTTTCTCACTCACAGGAGGAGGATACTGACCTCATGGGTGTGGTTGTGAGGCCTAACTGAGTTAGTGCACAGAAGGAGCTTAAAATGGCGTATTTTAAAATGTAGGCTTCATTATGATTCAGATGTGGCAAGGCTGACAGGTCAGGAGACAGTTGAAAAGACTGTTACAGTCCCCCTGCCCTCCCCAGGAGAGGACATGCCACACAGGACCATGTGGGGAAGAAGCAGGGCTGCCCAGGAGGCAGAGGGAATGGAGGAAGACGCTGGCTGGAGCTTTCAAGTTGATTTTCATGAGAAGGAGCAAGGGAGGTGGGAAAGGCCAGCTTGTGACTGATTAGCTTAAATAGTTGTGTGGGAGCTGTCCCAGGTGAGCTATTCTCTGTCCCCAGAATGGCTAAGACAGGGAGCTCAGTCCACAGGGATCCCTAGGTTGGCTATGCTGCACGCCAAAAGCCCACACTAAGGCCCTTGTCCACGGTCTCTGCAAGTTTTCTCGCCCTGGCAGCATCAGTAAGACCTCAGCTGTACTAATGTAGAATGAAAAGACATGCTCAGTCTGTGGGTACATGTTCTGTTTAGACAGGAGGACTAAATGGTAAATATTTAAGGTAAAGATGTTAACCAGCTTGATTGGGTCATTCCATGTTGTATATCACTCAGTATCCATAACATGGTTATAATTTGCCAATGTTCAATAAAAATAAGAAATGTATTTAACATGCCAGCATACCATTGTGGAGTAAAATGACAAACTTCAGGAACCCCAAGGTGTGCTGGAAAGAGCATAGGCTTAGTGGTAGAGCCCCCTAAATCTCCTAAGCTGTGACAAGGGGGCACCAGCCCTGTGAGGACATATGGGCTCTTCAAGCTCAAAACCTGGCTACCAGGAATATCTCAGAACATGAGGTTTACCACACTTTTGCAACCATTTTAAGGGAAAAAAAAAAAAAAAAAAAACCTTACAGGGCCTTTACACATTCAGGTCCCCGGACCTTCCTGCTGGTAGTCTATTTTGAAAGAAAAAGAAAATATTTTCAACCTAAGGGACACAAACCCAGAAAAGGGTACAAGATCCCTAATTATCTGGTGCCTGTGACACTTTGCCTGGGCAGTGAGACCAGAGGTGCTGGCTGGGAGCAGTTGGGGGCTTCCGGATCTGATAGGGGTTGTCTTCCTCTCTCTTGTACCTGGACCTCTTCCAGGGGATGCCTTCGGGATGGAGGGCTTGGTTTCCCTTCCGTGTGGACCTAGGAATTGAGACCTTTACCAGGCATTATTCTGGTCAAAATGTTTTCCAGAGCAGATGTGTAGAAGGACCCTCATCACCAGGCACAGCCATCATGATGGAGTTGCTCAAAGACCACATAGGCTGGCTGGAGAGGTGACTGGGAACTGTGAGGCCTTCAGAAGGCACATACTCATCGTTAAGCCCTCTGCCCTCCTGTCTTCTTGTTTGGGAATTGGGAGAAAGAACAGAAACTGGACTCTTGGCTATCATTCTCCAGGACATAGCCTTTGTTCCTTGCCTTACAGCCATTGGGAACTTACTGCATCTCTCGCTGGCTAGCTGCTTTCTGAGGCACCCCAGCTGAATCCTAGATACGTCCCCCATCTTCTCCCTCGTGGAGATCTGCATTATTCCGTCCAAGCTGCTATATTCAGAGATGAATTGGTGGATCATAAACAATAGAAATTCACATCTTAAAGTTCTAGAAACTGGGAAGCTGAGGTCAGGGTGCCATTTGGCCTCCAGGGAAGGAGGGGTTGCCTTCTGGGTTACAGGTGGCTATCCTGTAGCCTCACTTGGTAGAGAAAGCAGAGAGCAAGGAAGCAAGATCTTATGTTTCTTATTAAAAGGGCATCGATCTTGTTCATGAAGCCTCCACCCTCATGACCTAGTCACCCCCCGAATGTCCCAGTGTGACATTGAGATTTACCATCCAAATCTGGGGAGACATAGACACTCTGTAGCAGGTTTTTCCTCCTTCTCTGCCTCCCCAGCATCCTGTTTGCTGACATCGAGGGTTTCACTAGCCTGGCATCCCAGTGCACTGCTCAGGAATTGGTCATGACCCTCAATGAACTCTTCGCCCGCTTTGACAAGCTGGCTGCGGTAAGTCACCCTGAGGTTGGTCCAGGGGGTGGACTGGTCCAGGCTGTTGAGGGTCAAGCTATAGTTAGAGACCTGCTGACCCCACAGGGTGAGCTTATGCCTAGTGTAACCTGCAGAGCCTGCTGTTGGGAATTCGTGACAGGCAGGATTGTTCTGTGTCCACTCTGTGGCTGTGTGTCCTCATTCCCATGTCATCCCTGCCAACACACAGGTGGAGATCTTTCACCAGCTGTGAGGGAGCGTGGTAGGGACTATCAGCGGAAGTGGGTGGCAAGACCTAGTGGCCACAGTGCCCCAATCCCCGGTAGAATTACTATTTGCGGGTGAAGGGGATGTTATGAGTCACATTTCTGATGTGGCTGGTCAAAATGATGACAGTGAGCCCAAATCCCCACCTGACCTGCAGGCAGCCGTGGGTCACCCCCCAAGCTCCTTGGAAAGAGAAGTTCCCAACCTCTTGGCAAATCGGAAGTATCACGTCACTGCAGGGAGTGGTGAACAACATCTTTGTTTATTAGGTTCCCGTTTACACGGTTGTCCTTTTACAGTTGTGGCCTTAGGTGACATTGTTAGCCTTTGTAGAGTCATGACATCTAAGTGACCGCTTAATCCAGTTCTCACTGGCATGTGGACACAGCCCCATTGCTATACTAGACATCAGGCCAGATTGTGGACAAGAGGCTGTTGCCTCTCTGAGAGTGCTGGACAGTGGCCTCGTGTCACTGAGTGCAGACAAGGTAATTGGGGTCACACTTGGTGCCTGGGTGGTGGATGGATCTTAAATGAATCCAGGACACATGGGCACTTGGTCTCTGAATCTCAGCTTCATGGAGTAATGCTTGAGAGCCAGATTTGGGCAGCTCATAATTATGATTAAAGGCATTCCACTTCACTTATAGATTGATGGTGACCTGCTACATCTGCCCCTCCCTAAGCTGCAGTGGCAGGTGCTTTGGCTCTCCTGGGTCCTTGGCACTCATGGGCTCACTGGTTTAGTGAACTCTTCGATAAAAGCCTCAGAAAACCCAAGGGTCAGGTGAGGTTCAGGTTCAAGGTCATTTCTGACTGCTTTAGAAAAGCTGTTGATAAAATCTTGGACCAACAGCCTGATGTGCTCCTGGGACCTGGCAAGGGGCCAGAGACACTTACTCCCTGATGTGGGTCCTTCTCTTTACCAATAAGGCTGCCTCATTCCTGAGCCATGGTGGACCACAGCAGTGGTTCATGAATGCTGAGCGCCTGGGCCTGGGAGGCTGCCATGCTCAGCTTGCCCCCAGACCCTCTATCCCTCCTTCCCCCACATCGCCTGATAAGCTTGGCCCCGGGCCAGGTAGAGCTCTGGCATCGCATCTGTGCTTGCCACCCTAAAAGGCAAGTTATTCCAGGCATGGGGTGAATCTGTTTTCTTCCCATTTCTTTCTCTCCCACTTCTGTTTTTAATTTTTAAAATTAATTTACTTTACAGGAGAATCACTGTTTACGTATTAAGATCCTGGGGGATTGTTACTACTGCGTCTCGGGGCTGCCTGAAGCCAGGGCTGACCATGCCCACTGCTGTGTGGAGATGGGCATGGACATGATTGAGGCCATCTCGTAAGTGCCCACCTTGGGGGGCTGTCTGCTCCAGGGGGACTGTCCCACAGCCCAGGCAATAACTGGCTGACTGGACCAATGGAGGCAAGGAGACAGCAGGGTAAAGAACCTCCCAAGAACTCCCAGGCCAGGCTGGAGGGTGGGTCTGCCTCTCCAGGCTTTGCGCCTCTCTAGAGTTCCTTCTGCCCCAGCAGCATTTCCCAGAGGAGGCCTGAGGGAAGGAGACCTCAGGAGGCTTCAGGTCAGGGGGAATCTGCAGCTGTGGCTGTGCCCCGTGTGGGGGCTGCACTCCAGGGCCTCATGTCTGCTCACACACTCCCAGGGCTCCTGTGGGCCCACCATCTGCCCAGGGTGAGTGGATTAAGCACAGGAGTTCCCTCCCAATTTGAGAGCACCCCCCTTCCTGTGAGTAATAGCTAAGAGGCTCTTGGGCCAGTTCTTGCTTATCACTCAAAGAAAATACATAGGCAATTCGAGCTTATATATCAGCCAAGTGATCAAGTCAGAGAATGTGTTCAGATTGAGTAACTTTGGGCTTTAGAAATAACCTGAGTAAGAACAAAGGAAAAGACAGATAGCAAGGACAGCAGTCTGAGTGGCTGGCTGAGAACATGGCCCGGTCCTTTGATTTGGCACAGTTCCATTCACTGAGTGCCTTCTGCAGGCCCGAGCTGGACTATTCCTCACCCAGAAGACACAAGGTCAGGGCTTCCAGTGCTCTAATACCAGCTGTGTCTGGACACTGCAGGGTAAGAGGGACAGACTGTTATGAGGAGTTGGGCAAGACTTTATTAAGTAGCCCCGGAAAAAGTGATAAAGGACAAGATTGTGCACGGAAAGGACTGCTTTTCTAGCAGTACTTAACCAAGTCGATCCTGAGACGAGAAGTGACAGATGGCAAGTCTTCCCTGAAGTGGGTTCAGCTTCTCACTGAAGAGATGGAATGGGAAGCAAAGAGGCCAAGAGTGTGGTCAGCCCACCAGACCGAGTCAGACTACTGGGCCCACAGCTGGCTGTGCGAGCCCATGCCCAGAGTGATGTGGCGGGTGCAAGCATCTGCCTCTCTCCCCTCTCCCCCAACACCTGCACCTTGGTCTGCAGACCTTGGACAGTGCCGTGAGCGCCATGAACAGCTATAGAGTGTGTGAAACTGGGACTTAACACCGAACACCCACAACTTAGAGAGAAAATGTTGATTTTAGCTCACAGTACAGGGGTCTCAATCTTTGCGTGGTCATCTGGCAATGGCGGCATTGCAGAATTGCCTGGCAGAGGACAGCTGCTCATCCCATTTCTGCTAGATAGGAGAGAGAGAGAGAGAGAGAGAGAGAGAGAGAGAGAGAGAGAGAGAGAGAGAGAGATAGCCCCCTGGTCCCACCATCCATTCAACTAGCCCCACCTCCTGAAAGCACAAGAAGTCACTAGTGGATTAGTGCACTTGATCTAATTATCTCCATGATCCAATCATTTTCCAGATACATGAGGCTTTTTTGGGCATATTCTAGATCCAAACTGTAAAATGTACATTTGCCCCCATCCTGCAGCCCACTGCTTCCAGAGTGGAAGGTTGTAAATAAAGGTCCCAACTGTCTGTTGGGGAGCCTGCGCATTCCTAGGTTCCCCTTCTCTCCTGAGCAGGGCATATGTGCCCCCTTGAAACCCAATTAACCATCTTTTCTTCATTGTCTACTAACATCAAAGAAGCAATGTGGATAAGTCTCATAAACAACCTAAGAGCCATTTGTCTCACCCACAGAACAGTTATGACCAGGGTTTGAAGTGGCTCCAACTTCCCTGTTGGGCTCAAGTTGGCACTGAAGTAATTTGTATTTTTCTGAACAGTCTTTAACTGAAAGTGGCCCTGGCTAGACGTGTCCTCTTGGGAGGAGTTGGTGGTGATGGTGGTGGTGGTGGTGGTGGTGGTGGGGGGGGCGGGGGGAATTCCTGGGTTTTAGTGTGAGGCACCCTGCCATCTTGTGGCCAAAGCTAGAAACTGCACTTCTTGGGTTGGCGCACATGAGCACCAGGACCCAGCACCTGAAGCCCACCTGACTCCCACCCCCCATACTCAGTCCCCTTCAGGCTGAACTTAGCCTGGCTCACCCCCGCCCACCCAACTCGGTCCCACTTTCTTACCTCCACCAACCCTGTGTGCCTGGCTCCTGACCTTCTCCCAGCCTTATCCCTGCTCCATTCCCAGGTTGGTCCGGGAGGTGACTGGGGTGAACGTGAACATGCGCGTGGGAATTCACAGCGGGCGAGTACACTGCGGTGTCCTTGGTCTCAGGAAGTGGCAGTTTGATGTCTGGTCTAATGATGTCACATTGGCCAACCACATGGAAGCTGGTGGCAAGGCAGGGTGAGTGGGAGCCCAGATTATTTCCCATTTCGGTTCGCTGTGGGGGGACTGTCTTGAGGAGGTGGGGCTGGGGTGGCCAAGTGGGCAGCTGGCACCTTGGAGACCAGGTGGGCAGGCTTGGAGTAGGAATTCCTCGACCTACCAGATTGTGGATACCCTACCACAGGTCGGTTGTAGATAGCATCATCTTAGCCTGCCTTCACCCAGATGGTGGCTTGTGAGGTGGGAGAGGTACCGTAGAGTTGGGCAGGAGGAAGGCTAATTCCCAGAGTGGCCAGGACTGACAGGTGGTTGAGTGCGAGCTGGCCTGGGTGACTGGATAGTGCTGGGACAGGTGGAATGTGGGGTGGAGAGGGCCCAGCTGAAAGGTAACTGGGAAGAAGGGCACAGGCAGAAAGCAGTATTTCCAAGGGCTGGAAGAAGAGGAGGTGGCCTTTAAGGGATGATGAGGAGAATGTGCCTGTGCTAAGAGAGGCATGGATGGCATGCTGGCAATTTGGACTCAGATCTCTAGTTAGTGGGAGCCATCGCCAGACTCTGATCGGGGCGTGTTCTCCGGGAAGGCTGATGTAACAGCCTGAGCTAGGAGGTGGGGCCTGAGGTGGATGGGTGCAGTGGACGTGACACCTGGAAATGGGCCTTTGGGTGTTATCTTGGTAATAGCAAAGGGATACAGTGCAAGGTTGCAGTGTGCATCCGAGCCAGAGTTTGAGGCCCTGGGGTTTGAATCAGGACTGAATGGGGGGTTCAGTTTGGTTCTGCACGGGAGCTGGATTTCTGAGCTTGTATGTTCTGCACTGCCTCATGCAGACGTATCCACATCACCAAGGCCACACTGAACTACCTGAACGGGGACTACGAGGTGGAGCCAGGCTGCGGGGGCGAGCGCAATGCCTACCTCAAGGAGCACAGCATTGAGACCTTCCTCATCCTGCGTTGCACCCAGAAGCGGGTGTGTGGGCCGGTGGGGCTGGATGCCGGAGCAAGGGGCGCCAATTCTCTGGGGACGAATGTTTTCTTGGCCTGTTGCTTTCTTTTGTTTCTCTTCCCTGAGGAAATACTTGTGTCCCTTAGGCTGCCGTGGTGTCTGCACCTTAATAAGGACCTAAGAGTGAGAGAGGCCTTACACTGGCCCATAGCACATGGAGAGTGTTTTCATTCTGCACCTGTCCTGGAAATTCAGGGGGTCCAAGTCGGTTAGCAGCATCCCATCCAAAGGCCACGGGACCAAGACAGCGGCACCTAGGGAATCTGCATGTGTACTTTTCTGCCTTTAAGAGGTCCATGCGTGCGTGTCCTGCCCATAATTTATCAGAGTCTGTCTTGGGCCATGTCCATTTATCTTTGTTTTTTGAACCACTGTCTCTTCTCTGTTTTTACTTTCTAGTCTCTGTCTTCTTCCCCTTTGGACACAGAGTACACTTGCCAAAGTATAAGACTGAATTATTAGCAGACTTCAGTGTTCTATTTTTAATAGTGTCATGTTCCGTGTTCTTAATTTTTAAAGCGAATGAGAGAACACTTTATATTTCTCCCTAAATTAAAATGCCTTTCCCTTCTGAGTCTTTGTGCTGAATTTGTCTGTAGGCCAGCACCCTTTGGGAGAGACAGGCTCCTGCTTCTCTTCCGAAGGAGTAGGACTCAAGACAGGGTAGCCGTGAGGGCAGCCCAGAGAGAGTCCTGAGTAACAGCAGTGGGTGTTGAGAGGGAAGCAGGGTAGTGAGGGCGGATGCCTACCTGAGAGGGACCTCAGAGGGGCACCTTACCCTGTGACCGCTGGGGCGGGCCCCTGGCTGTGAGAGCCCCTGCAGGGAGCAAGAGGAGTGATCCCCTTGACGAATATCTGCTGGCTCTTTAGCCAGCTGTGCAGAAACTGAAATCCCATGCCATCCTCTTGGCTCCTGATTCTCAGGGCATCCGGCCCACCTTCTGCCCTGAGTTTCTTGGGGCTTGGTCCCCTGCTTCATAAGTGCGCCAGAAGAGATGAAACAGAGACAGAGGGGCAGCTCACACCCCAGCAGTGCCACCCAAAGCAGGCACCACATCTGATCAGGGAGCTAAGTAAGCAGGGGCTGCCTCAGGCCCCCTAGCCCTCTACTTCTGGTGGCCATTTGCATGCATAGACAAAGAGACAGGTGAACAGCAGAGACTCTGGTCAGGGCTGTCCCATAGGTGGCTGAGGCTGTACTTGTGTATTTGCATATTGTATCTGCCCTCAGATCCCATTATTTCAGTGACGCAGACCACTTTGGAAGCAGCCTGTTGGGCCAAGGGGCCTGTCCTACTGCCTTCTCTACTAGATCACACCTGTTTTAGAGAGGTTGAGTGGAGATTGGAGCCGAGAGAGTTCTCGGTTCCTCCCCAGCCCCTGGGTACTGTCAGCCCCAGGCTCAGCCCAGCATGAGGCTGTAGAAGGAGGTCTTCCCTCCTCTGAGCGTCATTTTCCAGTAGGCAGAGCCTGCTGGGATACCACAGCTTGCCAGGAGCCAGGACAAGAGACTGCCTGGTGTGAGCTGCCTGGGCTGCTTGGGTCGGGAGGTGAGGCCAGGTCTTCATCTCCACCCTCAAAGGCCCTCACTCCAGAAGAGGGAGGACGGGAAGCGGAGTGCAGGCCACAGAGCTTCAGTTCAGTGCTTCGGGAACACAGTTCCTCAGGGAGGAAGAAGGAAGTGACATCACCTTTGAGAGGCAGCATATAGACTCTGGTCTTGTCAGCACTGTAGGGCGAGCTCCTCCCCAGTGCTAGTTGTGCCTATGCCCTCAGCTCGCTCCCAGCTACGTGTGCCCCCAACCTCGTACCTGATGAGATGATGAGAGTTCCGCTGCTCCTCCTGATGCAGCCAGGGCTGTGCCAGGCGTCTGGAGGGTCTAGAGCCTGGTGGCTTCCAGAAGCTCTAGGATCCTGACAGCCCTCTAGGCTGAGAGTCAGGAAGAGCAGCCTTAGCCCCCACCTGGCCAGGTGGAGTGGAGCAGCTCCCCACTTAGAGTCCTCCTGCAGGCTGATGTGTCTGTGTCACTCCCTAGAAAGAGGAGAAGGCAATGATCGCCAAGATGAACCGCCAGAGAACCAACTCCATCGGCCACAACCCGCCGCACTGGGGGGCTGAGCGCCCTTTCTACAACCACCTGGGTGGAAACCAGGTGTCCAAGGAAATGAAGCGGATGGTGAGTGGCTGATGGGGAAGAGTGCTGGGCAACACACCCCAGGGCTAGGGCCACCCACCATGTGAGGGCTGCCCCTCAAGTTGCCTGAGGGGACCTGCAAAGCCATAGGAGAAAGAAGAGGGGTCACCCCAACTTTGGGCTAGGAGCTGGTGTATTTGGTACTGATGTTGGCCTGGTCTTCCCTCAGGAATCCCCATCTCATGACATGCTGAATTTTACCTGGGAACAGAGGGGCCCCTTTCCACCCCTGCCCCCTTTCCCCACAGAGCTTGCTGGCAAGGCTAGAAATAGGCCCTTCTGCCCAGACTCGGGGCCCTCCAGAGCTCTGCTCTCTTGGCCCTATCTGGTGAATCTCTGGGGAGCTGGGTGAGCACTGGCTTGTACCCTTCTGGCATCATACTTCATAGACCATAAACAAACAAACAAACAAACAAACAAAAAATACCTCACTTAACTCAGTTGCTCAAAAACCGTCCAGACACTTTCTCACAAGTGCCAGAGAGCCCTCCTTTGTCACCTGTACTGAGAAACACCAAATCTCCCATCTGTTCCATCCTCCAGTGGAAGCCTGCAGGTCAGGTGGGGCTGTTACCTTCACCTACAGGCACAGGTTCGGTCAGGGCACTGCTGAGGGTCTGAAGCAATGACAGAAAGATGGATTTGAGGATAAGCATAAGAAGAGGGATGACAGGAAGCCAAGCTATGGCAGCAGTATGTAAAGAGCTTGGTCACAGTCTCCCTGCTCAGTTCCAAGGCCCCTGTTCCCAGAGGAGTCACTCACGCAGAGGGAGGGCCAAGAGAGATGTGCCAAGAAGAGAGTGTGGGCCATTTTGAGAAGAGGTTGAGGTGGCTTTAGCAGTAGGATCCTTAAGTTGGGGGTGTGGGGCTCAGAGTAGGGTTAGATGGAGCAGAAAGGGTAAGAGCTTTGAGCACACACGGAATGACAGCATGGAACCCAACATTTGAGAGCCAGGACCTGAGGGATAGGATGGGCCCGGCACCCCCACATCCCACTCCATGGTTCCTGACATGCTGCAGGTGACACCAGTGAAAGAGTGAAACATGAGTTGAGTCCCAGACCTCCACTTAAAATTTCAACTGTAGATAAGCCCCTGGAGGACACTGGTGTTAGGGGGGAGCAGAGGGGAGCGGTCAAGCCTTCCCACAGGGCTTTGAACTTGATGTTCTGAGGTCACCAGCACTCCACCCCAAGATCCCCCTCAAAGAGCAGGTGGTTGGCCCTCTCTGTGGTCACCACAGCTTTTAATCATCTCCTGAAGACAGTGTTGCTCACAACCAGGGTGGTCAGCAGGGCAGAGAGGGGGCAGGAACAAAGGAAAGTGGCAGAGAGCTGGAGACATGGAGTAGGGGAGAGAGGAGAGGAAAGGGTGGGGGCAGCTGGTGGGCCCCAGCGGGGGAGAGGAGGAACGGAAAGGGAAGAGCCAGAAGGCAGAGAAAGGGCCTGATGGCCAATTATGTGTCTTTAAAATCCTTGGGAAGTAATTTTTTAGTGACGTAACATAAGCTGCATATTTTAGCCGTTTCAGAGTCTGAAAGGAGGCAGTTTGGACTGTGAGCTGTGGTGTGACAAGCGTATTCGTCACTGTTGGGACAGAGAGCCTTGGAAGAGCAGCAGTGACCACCACAGCTGGGAAGGAGGGTCTCTGGGGAGAAGGAGACTGCTGAGAAAGAAAGGGTCCTCTGGGTGTTAACTGTTTTGCCCGGCAGGGTGGGGAAAGTGTGCCAAAGAAGAAGAGGGTTCCCACGGCCTCCACAGCAACTGGGGGAGGGGGGGACGAGAGGCTCCTGATCCTAGGGGACAGTGTCTCCTGCTGGGCTGCCCTCAAGGCCCACCCTGTTGCCCTACCTCATAGCCTGTCAAGTGGGAGCCTTTAGGCTGGGGTCGGGGGTGGGGCTGGGGAGAGATTGTTCCAGCAGTGTCCAAGCAGACTGTGTTAGTCAGTTTTCTGTAGCTGGGAAAATCAACTTAAAAATGAAAGGTCTAGTTTGGTTAGCGTTTCAGAAGGTTTAGTCCTTGGTCAGCTAGCTTCACTGCTTCTGGGCCTGGGAGAGGGTGGAGACATTGTGGCAGCAGGGCATGGTGGAGGAAAGCTGCTCACCTCATAACTCAGGTAATGAAAGCAGAGAAGAAAGGGCCAGGGACAAGATACAGTCCCAAGGTCACCTCCCCACGGCCCCATCCTCGGATGAGGCCCCTCTGGGTTCTACCACCTCCCAGTCATGCTGTGAAGCTGTGAGCCCGGGATTGGACTGGTCCACTGCCGAAGTTAGGGAACTGTGTCCGGCTGCCTTCCGGAAGTCCCACCTCCGGGCACTGCTGGCAACCTGGGACAAAGTTTTCAACGCATGAGCTCTTGGAGACTTTTCTGGATCTAAGCCATAACACAGGATGTTAGCTTCCAGTGCTAAATATGCCAGAAACTTTGAGAAAGATGCTTAACATGATGGCTTTTACCCTGACTTACAGAGCACGGGTGAGATTTAAAAAAAAACAAAACAAAAAAACCAGTCCTCTGAAGATGGGGTGGGGGTTCAGTGAAGCTTACTAACTTGTAAGTTTAATTCTTAAATCTTTTTCTTTCTTTCTTTTTTCTTTTGTGGTATGGGGGATTGAACCCAAGATCTTCACACTAAACTATAACCCAGACTTTTACTAAAAACAAACAAAAACAATTTTAAAGTTGGAGACAGAGTCTCAATAAGTTGCTGAGTTACTCAGGCTGGGCTCTAACTCGTGATTGTTCTGCCGTAGCTTTCCAGACTGCTGAGATTGCAGATGTGCCACCACGCCCAACTCATTTCTTAAAGTCCTCACCTAGCTGTCACTCTGCTTTTGAAATGCCATAAGAAGCTGTGCTGGTCTTCACTCAGGCACCCACATCATAGGGTGATAGGATTATTTATGAATGAACAGCTAGCAGTGAGAAGTATGTGGACTTAGCTCATATAACCAAGCCCAGGAAAGCTCTGGATTCCCTGCAGGAACCAGCTGTAGTGAGCTTGGGTGGGATTTGAGCCCAGTCTTCTGGATGGTCGACCCCGGCTTTCCCCACCATCCTGGGGATTGAACCCAGCACCGGCGGTACAGGCATTCTACCGTGGTACTACTCCCAGGCCTGCACTGTTCTCTTAATGACCCCACTGCCATGGAAGCATTTTCTGCCTTGTTACCAGGGCCCCACACCATTCCAGTGCTGCCTGTCCACAATAACACAGCATCCATGCACTCAGAATGGATCTGGCTCACTGCTCAGTACAGGAGGAAAACATGCAGCTGACATCCCCGTCAGCAAATGATCAAGGAGGACTGACCAAAGTTAGAGATAAGTTTATTAAAAGCATCTCAGGGATATTTTTGAGCTGCAGAGGCAGGCACATGTGTAATGTAGCTCGATTTTTTTTTTAGTTGCATAGGAAACTTGTTGATCACTCACGGGATGGACCTTAGTGTATCAGAGCCTCACAAAAGTGTTCTGCGGAGAACTCACCTGTCCTGCTGTCTGGGGCCACTTACGCTGTGCTCTGAAGGGTGGGAGCATCAGGCATGGGCCTGTCCTTAACAAAGCTCACCTGAGTGACGCCCATGTTTGCAGCTAGGACTGAGAAGGCAAGAACAGGTCCTGCAACCTGGAAGGAGAACCAAGTGCTCCTCAGAAGAGGATGAGTGTCTGCCTTGCCTAGGCAGACAGCTGGCAGGAGCAGGCCCAAGGAGTAGCTCAGAGAACTGGAGAAAGCTGGACACTGGGACAAGCCACCAGAGGCACCAAGGCTCTGGGAGGCCTTGGCTGGGGTAGAACAGGCAGAAAATCTTGATGATGCACAGACCCCGTATCTGTTTCAGCCCCTTTGCTCTGGATCATAGGGAAGAACAATCCCTTATTTATGTCTTCAAACTACATCCTCAGTGTGAGTGTGGCAGCCATTCAGATTTTCGGTTCAACCAGCATTTGCTGAACTTCCTGTTTTGTACACTGACCCAGAGAGACAAAGGTTCATCCCTGTCATTGTCATGATAACCTGGGCCTTTCCCACAATGGTAAGGCCAGGGGCTGCTCATCACCTCTGTGGCCTCCTGTGTCCTGCCCCACTCTACCACGGCTTGTCAGACCCTGACCTGCACCCGTCCTTTGGGGGAACCCATAGCTGAACTCTAGGGTTTTGAGTCTGATTTGAAAGGTCCCTGTTGGAATGAACAAGAGAACAGCAGCTGATCCCTGAAGGGCTTCCTTATCTCCTCAGTCCCCAGCCAACTCTAGCCCCAAAGAACACATTCCTTCTTAGGCAAAAGAGCTGGTGCAGGTGACTGGAGCTGAATTTTTTAAAGTGTGAAACTTGTGAACGCTTGCAGTTTTTTATGTGCTCCGTGTGTGTGTGTGTGTGTGTGTGTGTGTGTGTGTGTGTGTGTGTGTGTGTAAGGGGGAAGTGTGCTCGAGTGCAGACAAATGAAGGGGACTGAGCTGCTCCACAGTTTGTGATTTGCATCTGAGGAAGTGGCAGAGCGGGGAGCTGCCCGCAGAGCTGAGGGTCCTGAGATCAGGGGAGAAGAGGTTTGGGGGTATAGGAAGGAGGCCATTGCGAGGCAGGAAGAGTACAGGCATAGGGATTTCATCAGTGTGTACCCCAGCTTCCAGCACATAGCCTGTGCCTAGAGGGACCCTGCCGTACTTGAAGGGAGGGAGGAAAAAAGGGAAAGAAGGAGAAAAGGGGCGGGAAAGAGCCACCGTCCTGTGCATCCTGTGCTATGGCCAGCTGCACAGAGCAGCTGGTTATTCTACCTTGTCCTAATCCTCTATTCTAATGCTCCCCTCTCCTTCTTTTTTCTTTTAGGGGTTTGAAGATCCCAAAGACAAGTGAGTACCAAGCTCTTCTTTAGTCCTGCCCCCTTAGTCTGGAGAATGGTCCCAGATCTGCCTTACTGCTCAGTGTCCCCAAACCCCACAGAACATAATCCCAGGGACAGTCTTAGCTGAGAACAAAAGGAGCCAGGTGGTCAGTGGCAGCCCCAGACAGGCCAGAGCAGCCCAGGAGGCCAGGCCACCCAGCACAGTCCCCCCGTCTTCACCATCCATGCAACAGATACCCACGTGTCCTCGTGCCCATGGCTCCCTCAGGATGCGGGCCTTGCACACCATTCCTGGGGCTGGCCACGTGTCTTGCCCTGAGAATGTCCTCTTCCGTATCCTCCTCCGCGTTCTTCTCAGGGTTGGCGGAAATTCCCTTCAAGGACCCAGCTCTACCCCGAGAAATAGGATTTTCAAGTTTAGCACCCCAAAGACCAGCAGGTGGCTCTCAGGAGGGCGCTGAGCCTAGTTCCTAGACCAAGTAGAGCCAGTCTGGGTGGCAAGAATGTATCTTTTGATCTTGGTCATAGTTTCAGGATGGGGAGAGACTGTGACCTGTAGGGAAAACCGTGAATTCTTTCGTAATCATTCACATTGTCATTACAGTCTGACAAGTCGTAGAGGGCCAGAGAGGCCCTCTAACAGTAGGCCAGGGATTGGGTATGTGTGTGGCGGGGGTGGGTTCTCTATGTGTTGGGCTTCTGGACCACCTCGTCTCTACTTCCCCACCCACTGGGGCTGACCGTGAGTGGCTGAGTGGCTGCCAGGCCTCTCGGTCAGCCTAGGGGGAGCCAGCAGCGCTAGCCCTGTGATGGCACCCTGCTTATCAGCTCACCTGCACCTGTGGCCCCTGCTCCCCAGAAATGCCCAGGAAAGTGTGAACCCCGAGGATGAAGTGGATGAGTTTCTGGGCCGGGCGATTGATGCCAGGAGCATTGACAGGCTGCGCTCTGAGCATGTTCGCAAGTTCCTCTTGACCTTCAGGGAGCCTGACTTAGAGAAGAAGGTACAGAGCCTGGTGCGGGAGGGCACAGGCAGTAGGCCACTTCCTTCACCTCCGGAGCTGCTTTTTTTTTTTTAACTTCAATTTCTCCATTCATGATACTCAGCTGCCCAGGGAAACAGATATTTTAGACTTCCTTGGTTGGGTCATATATGAACTTCTCTGTCTCTTGGGTTTCCTTGACTAGAAGGATCATAGTGAAGATTAAATATATTATCTTTGTGTAAAACACACAGAATGGTATCCCCAGACCAGGGACGTTCATGAAGTATTTATTGCTTCCTGGGTCATTATCGCGGGTACCCTAATCATTTGGCAGTCCGGGTTGAACCTTGGAATTCACATCCAGATGTCAAAGTTGGAATGGACCATTAAAATCTGTCTGTCTCATCTTTTTAAAGGTTTAATGGATGAGAAAGCTTACGCTCAGTGTGGTTGGGGGATTTGCCCTGAGCCACCCAGTGAAGTGGTGACAGGGCCAGAGTCAGACCTTAGTCCAGGCAGTGCTGTGCACCTGGTCACAGGGTCACCCTAGTGTCCTTTAAGGTGGGCATGGTTGAGTTCTTGTGAGCCTCAAACCAGAAATCTTGTAAGCCTGATTAGTGGTGCACGAGCATGCCAGGGGAAGTAAGTGGTCCTAAATTATGGATCACTGGCTCTGGCGACCGTGCTGGCACTGACCTCGTGAATGCTCTGGTGGTGTTGTGTGGGAGCTGGGGTACAAAGTCATGACCTTGAAGGTGATCATTGACCAGTCTTGGAGCCTTTCTGAGCCCCAATGCACTTCTCTGAAATAGAAATAGCAGCACTTCATGAGCCTCCTTCTGGGGCTATGACAGTGATAGAAGGGGTGTAGATGGTGCCCACTAGCTCCCAGTCATGATTATTGTGAATTACTCTGGCACAGTTCCAAGTCCCTCTCTACTGCCCTCCACCAGGGACGACTTCACAGGAATTAGGAATGGGGTCTTGGGATCTAAATCTAGCTCTGGTTCTTGGCCTTCCTTATCTTGGAGTGGGCTGCCCTGGGATGTCTGGGATCAACTGTGTTACCCGAGACTGGCCAGGTCCCTCACCCCTCACCCTGTTCATCTCCTCTCAGTACTCCAAGCAAGTGGACGACCGCTTCGGTGCCTACGTGGCCTGTGCCTCGCTCGTCTTCCTGTTCATCTGCTTTGTCCAGATCGCCATCATGCCCCAGTAAGTGTTCTCATCCCTCCTGAGTGTTCTCATCCCTCCTCTGCCAAGTGGGCAGGAAGGATGGTTGGTTAGGTGTCCGAAAAGGGAGTGAGGCTGAGCCTGCTTAGGCAGGGAGAGAGGTTCCTATGTGTCCTAGCAAGCCAGGACTGACCTCCCGGGGCCAGGACGAGTCGGGAGACTTTTCCCTGGGGGCTGCTCAGCTTGTAAGACCCTCTTTCACCACTTTGTCACCTCATCCCTCTTCACACACACTTTCACTGCCCAAAGCGTCTGCCTAGCTGGCTTCTTTGTGACCTTTGGATCTTGCAGAAGAAAAAAAAATCAGGATATCTTCAAAAGATAAAGTCTTTTGCACTACTACAAGTATTTTAGGTTCTGAAGGCTTTTCACAGAGGCCAGTGGGAACTCTCCTGAGGAGACAGCACATTGCTGTGAGAACCTCTGGCTTCTACCGGGACCACATGATGTGGGCAGTGGGCCTTTGTAAAGGAAGTTTAGAAAATAGTAGTTACCTTGGAGTCGTGCCTAGGAGAGAATCGTAATGCACTGTGTATGGACATGCCTGTAAGTGTGTATGTATACATATGTATACATAGGTGTGTGTGTATGTATATATACACATTTTACCTTTATTATGAAATCACTCAAACACACAGAAAAGTTGTATAATCAACACCCAGCTCCTCGGTATAACAGTTGTTAATATTTTACAATATTTGTTTCATCTTTTTTTCTGAGTTTTAAAAAAATTAAATTTAATAAAAGTAAAAACAATTAAGATGTGACAAAACAATTAAGATACACCAATTATCTAAACTGCATGAAATTATTATGTATCACAAATATTAATAATTATGGAGAAAATAAAGTAAATTGAAGGACATTTGCCCCTAACACCCTCAATAGACGTCCATTTTAATGACATCTTCCTCCTTAATTACAATATACAACAAATGAAGTTAATATCACTGTCTTCCTGTACTACTGGCATTTAACACCCAATCCATGTCCCAGTTTCCTAAACCATACTCCCAAATAACTTCTCCTCTTAAATTTTTACAGCCAGGTTCTGCTCAAGGTCAACTGGCTTCAACAGGCTATTTCTTGTACGTCCCTCTTAATCTGAAGAGTCCCCACATTCAACACTTTCTAGTTTTCTAGTGGTGGTAGACTTGCTGACAAACTGCAGCAGTAGTATAGGTTCTGTGTATCCTTTGTCTGGTCTGAGCTAATGTAAACTTCCATAATCGCAGGACAGTCATCAAAACCAGGAAATTTACCCTGGAAGCTTACTGCTCACTCATCTCCAGACCATAGTCTAATTTTGTCAGTTTCCGTTGTGTCCTGGAACCCTTCTGTCCAGGATCCCACACTGCAGTTAGCTGTCCTGTTTCCATTGTCTCTTCCAACCTGTGATAGTGCTGTAGGCTTGGCGTGTCCTTGGCGGTGCTGGCACTTGCGGTGAGTCCTGAGCAGTTCATTTGTAGAACGTTGTGGCTGGGTGTGTCTGATGTCCTCCCGGGTCGTGTGGGGTGATGTCAGGGAGCACCCTATGCTTGTGATGCTCATCTACCTTATTTCTTGCTGCCTTTTGTTTTTATGCTGCTTATTGTGGAAAAGAAGCCCCTTAGATTTCTACCTGCCGTGACTTGTCAGGACTCTGCAGGTATAACCATGCATGAGCAGCCAGCTGCAGCTGAGTGTATGCTCGGTGCATGGAGCCTGGGCAGAACTGGTGGGTCCTAATTGTCATAGAACCCTATTTTTGAAAAGGAACCACAGGAATCAATGAGCAACCTGACCTTTTCTCACTGCAGATGACAGTCCTTTAGCTTGAGATGTAACCTGCCTCTGCCGCTTTTCTTTCTCTGGTGCTGGCCCATCCGCGCCTTCTGCCCTGTCTGCAGTGGCTTCCTTCCCCGCTCTGGCCGCAGCCCCAAGGGGCTGCAGCGTCGACAGAGTCATTGTCTGGTTGTCTCCTCTCTAGGGAAGACTTAGGGTCACTTTGACAGTCTTTCTTTTCCTTTGAGGAAGATTCTTTTCTCCTGTTCCACTTGTTGAAGCCAGCTCAACGCTGGCCTGTGTGGAAGCTCTCAGAGGTTCTGTCTCAGTCCTGCTGGGATGTCCTCTTCTGCCCTGGCATCTCTCCCCTTGAGGGCTGCCTGGAGGGCTGCCTGAGGATCTCTGCCTGGGGTGGCCTGTGATCTGCCTCTGAAAGCAGGCAGGGAGGAGATGTGCACTTGTCTTATTGAACTGGTTAGAAAGTGGGAAGCAGAAACTGAGCAGGCTTTGTCAGGGCATGGCCATGGAAGGGGCCAGAAGCTACAGCCTCTGTCTTGCATTATCCACATAGTGGCCAGCTGGGCTGCATTTTCTACAAATGAAGGCCATTTACCAAATTCACTTTTGGTTTGAAGTTATTTATGGAGGCATGGGTGACGATGTGGAGGGAATAAGGTGATTTTAAAATGGGTCCTCCCAAGCTAATGAATTCTTTCTGTGAGCAGCTGAGAGTTAGGCGTGATATTGATCAGGGACTACCTTGTGCTCCACTGGGCTCTGTGTGGTCTGCTGTCTCCCCTCTACCAGGATGTGCAGGAGTAGAATGTCATGGGGTAGGGTCTCCCAGTGGGCCTAAGACCATGCCAACCTTTCCTAGGGAGCAGTGGTTTCGGGAAATGGAGAAAACTCATGTTCCCTCCCAGAGCTTTGAGGGTCCTCTAGCTGGGGTGGCTAAGTAGGCCCCACCAATTGGCTGTGGCCTCCCTCTCTTCCTCTGTTCCCCCAGCTCCGTGTTCATGCTGAGTTTCTACTTGACCTGTTTCCTACTGCTGGCCTTGGTGGTGTTTGTGTCCGTGATCTACTCCTGCGTGAAGGTGAGTCCTGCCGCCCCTGAGCTAGCACATGTTGTCTCTCCATTCTGCCCAGGCCGCCGGCAGAGCTGCTTTCAGAAGTCCCACTTGCACCCTTCCCTAGGGGCAGGCATGATGCTGGCCCACAGCTCTCCACTGGCTTTGGTAGCTAGCCAGACCGGAGGCGGCATCTGTCAGTGGAGCCTTTGATTTATGGCCTCAGTTAACCCTTGTGAGTCTTTGCTAGAAGAAGCTGCTGTCCTTGTCATTTCTGTACAACCCCTTGATACCAGATGGGATGACAACAAGGGACCTAGCACAAGGACTGGCTCAGAGCAGTGGCCAGTAAGCATTTGCCAAAAGGAGTGTGGGACATTCTCCTCTCCACAATACCTTCAGTTCCCAGTGCCCTGGAATTTTCCCTCCAGGGAACCTCCAAGATTAGGTGCTGAGGCCCATCGTGTAGATGAGAGTGTGCCCCCAGCGTGGCTCTGGGCTTCAGACAGGCCCCACAGCAGGCTCAGGTCGGCAGCACGTGTCCAGAGCCGGGAGCTAGGAGCCTGGCTCCTCTTCTGTATTTTTCTTCCACACCTTCTCTTGGCCATGCATGTCCCCAGTTCAGGCTGTGTCCCTTGGTGTGGAAATTACTCAGGCTGTCATGGGTCCGACCTGCCTAATCTTTCCCTGTTTCCTTCCCCAGGGGTAACGATTCTGTGAGAGGGTCAGTCCAGCCCCCACAGCTTGCTGCCCTGTGGGAGAGGCATACGCTCTCTAGTGTCAGCCAAGTCTCCTCAGTTACTCCCTCATACTCATGAGGGTGGCCTTGGGGATCAGGTTCTTCCATCTCTCTCTCTGTACACTCCAAAATGAATGCCATGTCCAGCTGAAGGAATTGGACCTTTGTCACCTCCAAAATTCCTTTTCTGTGTCCACCTCCAAGCAGGGCTGTTAGTCGGCTAGCCATTTAGTCCCTTGTGATCAAGGTCTTGGTGGACGGGTTGGCAGAACAGGGAAAGATCTTAGGAAACATGTGGTGTGGCCCAGCCTTCACCCTGGGCTGACACGGAGGTGGGCACCCAGTGAGGGGCTGGGTCAGCCAAAGTCACTCAGCAAATCTGTGTGAGAAGCAGGGCAGATTGCGATCCTGCACCATAAGGCTGGTCCTTGGTCGCTGCCACCCCACCAGCACGACTTCCTCCTGCGCAGTGTCCACTCGCCCCCTGCCTCTTGTCTGACTCTGGTCAAGGCCCCACCAGCCTGCTTTATTCCGTGGCTCAAAAAGAACATGATAGTAGTCTCAGTAGCCAAAATGTGAAAGCAAGTGTCCTCAAAGATGAGGGGCACATGAGCCAGGGTGTGTAATAGGAAATTCAACCACAGAGAGGAATCACGTGGTGTTCCATGCTTACGGTATGGATGGACCTCAAATGCAGTTCACAGATTGACAGGAACCAGACACACAGGTCATATAATGTGTGATTCCATGGATCTAAATACCTGCGATAGGCAAAGTCATAGAGATAGAAAGTAGATTAGAGATGCAGCTGCAGAAGGGAGAATGTGGAGTTACTGTTTCCTGGGTGTGGAGTTTCTACCTGGAGTGATGAATGGGTTTTGGAAATAGTATTGTGGTTGTACAGTGTTGTGAATTTAATGAATGGCATACTTAACAAGGTGAAAATGGCAAATTTTACCATCATAAAAAGTCCTTTAAGGAAAAAAAAAAAGCACACTAAACTGGGCCTCTTACATGTTTTCTTGTAAATTCGGGGGAAAAAAAGAAACTTATTTCTAAATTTATTTATGAACTGAGATCAGCCAAGTAATTGTTCCAGATGTTGAATTGGTCTGTTTAAACCAGAATCAACCCTCACATAGTCCACTGTTTTTGTTTTGCTTTTCTTCTTCAGTGCTGAACATTGAACAAGGGTCTTCACACTAAGCTATGTCCTGTGCCCTTTTTAAAAATGTTGAGGTGCTAAGCTGCTGTGGCAGTCAAACTTTTCGTCTTGCCCCTGCCTCCCCAGATGCTGGCATTACAGGGGTGCATCACCATGCCTGGCTGTAATCCAGCATTCCTAAACCAGAACTTGCACCTCCTCTTTCCTGTTGGTAACTTTGGTAAAACTGAGCTGTCCTGTCCTGTTTCATGTGAGCTCCCTCAGGGGCCCCTGTCCCTGGGGTGGTTGTCATAAAGGAGGGCTAGACTGTCCCTTTCCCACCTAGTACCACCTACACGAGTCATTTAGCGGTCAGATTTTGGCCAAGTGACTTCTTTCGTCTCCCTGCCCAAGATTATATGTAGCACCCATGCCTCCTGTTGCCCTGTTGAACCTCCCTGTTTTGTTACCAGAATCCAGTTCTGTAAGCTGGTTCTCATGTCCTTTACAGGCTCAGTGTTTTTTCTGGCTGTTCTGTGGAGGCCTCAGATTGACCTTCACCCCTACTCTACACAGCTATGTCCTCCACGTGCCCTTCAGCTGGAGGAGCCTGCCTCCCCCATCTTACAGATAAAGGGTTTTAGGAGAAAAAGAGCTTCGTGGCCTGTCAAGCCTGGAACCTGCTGCTTTGCGCTTTGCACTAGCAGTTGACATGTCCAGTAGGCGCTACTCCCCACCTCACGTCCTCGCCGCCTCTGGTCAGCCACCTTCTCAGTCCTGTTCCACCGTCTAGGGAGCAGAACCCAACCGAGAGGTTGTTCGTGCTATGAACCTCTTCCCCACTCAGCTCTCCCTTCTCTTTCCCGTCATGCGCATGAAGATGTGGAACGGGGGAGCCTACTAAAAGGTGCACCGAAAGGTGCCCTGTGCAGAGGGCACGTGTGCCAGGACTGTCCTGGCCCTGCGCCCCATCTCGTACTGACTAAGCACCTAATAGTAGCACCTTGGCAGGTGCTGACACACAGTCAGCTGGATTGTCGTTTTCAGTGCCATTCTGTTTTCCTTTTGGCAATTATCTGCCCTCTACCAAGCTCTGGAATCTTCTGTCCTATTTCTGTAGTTTCTGAGTGGTCCTGGCATTCTTCTGCGGTGTGGCAGGTCCTTGGTTACTTGGAGCGTGGGCTGTGCTCTTCCAAAGCTGGACAGCTGTCAGGCAGTTCCTTTCTCCATGCCACTTGCTTTCTGTGTCCCCTAGACACCCAGGCCTTACTTCCTTCAGGTGCCTTTCCACAGAGAAACGTGTGAAGATGGTGTAGAGTCAGACAGCCTCCCTGTGCTGCGACAGGCAGCTCTCCTTTTCCCGTGCTGGGGGAGCAGGCCCCTCGCCTTTCTGCAGCAGGCTCGCCCTTCCCACATGGGCTTTGGAATCTCTTCCTGCCCAGCTCTGTACGTGTCACATCCCTAGGTGTCTCCACAAGGCCAACTTGGTGTGTGGTCTTCATGTTGTCCCCGAGTCTGGTCTCACTTCTCTGGAATGCCTTGGCTGCAGGCTGTGCCCTGACTCCTCTGTCACTGGTGCTCTCTTAGAGGGAAGTCATCCCTCTGCACATAGCCCTTGCCCTCCCTTGGCACCTGTGCTCACTGGGAACCTGCAACCACTTTTCTTGTAGAAAACTATGTCAAATCCCTCCTCACCATCACATGCTATCCGCCCTCTCAGAGAATCTCAGAGCTGGAGGATCCCAGCTGCTCGCGAGGCCAGGCCGAAATCCCTTATCTGGCCCTGCAGGGGGTGGACTGGCTTGGGCGTGGTCACATCTTAGAATGGCGAGCTTGTCTCCTCTCTTGAGTGCTGCCCCTTCCCTCCACAGCTGCTCCTCCATCTCCCCGTGACTTCTGCCCCATCACCGTGGGAAGCTGGCCCAGCCTTCTGTTCTCGCCCGGGCTCCTCAGCACATGCTGCGCAGAAGGCTGGCCTCCCCTCCAGCAAGTGGAAGCAGTACAAGCCCTCAGCATGCGTGGCCTTTAATCTCCCTTGTCCTCCAGGCTTGTCTCTGTCCCTCTTGATCTGGGTTCCATGGGCCGCCCTCCCCCCAGGCCCTGACTGAGCCCCTGGGATCTGTGTCACAGCCTTTCCTCACCCCGTCTGCTCTGTGCAGTCACTGAAAGACCCACCTCCCTCCTCCAGCATCTGAGTGGGGCCAGATCCACCTTGCTGGCCTATCCCCCACCCGTCCACCTGGCTCTTGTGCCAGTGTCTAAATGAGGGTCTCTTGCCCAACTTGCGCCCCTCACCTCCTCAGTACCTTCTGTCCTGCAGGGACTGAGGACCCACACTCACCTTCCTGCCAGTGTGTTCAGGGGCACGCGGGGCTTCTCAGGGAAAGAGCATATCGTTGCCCTACCCATGTTTATAGTGCGTGGGAAGTCCTTGTTCTGGGAGACGTATTGTAGGCTCCTTCTACAGCATTGGATGTAGACAGTCCAGCGTCCAGATTCAAGCTGAGCTGCTTGGGCTGGGTTTCCTGGGCCTCTAAGGTAGCTCTAACTGGATCCACTTTGCGGATGAGAACACTGAGGCTCATAGAGCTTAGGCGGTTTTCCCTAGGAAGTAGTGTAGCGGAGATTTGAATCCAGTGGTTCTCAGGCTGAGGTTGTAGTTTGGTAGTAGAGCACTTGTCTGGCACGAATGAGGCTGTGGATTCAATCCCCAATAACACAAAAGAAAAAAAAAGGAGAAACTTCTGGCAATTCTTTTTTCCCCATTTTTATTAATATGTGTATGCAGTACACACCGGTTACAGTGAACGTGGGCATTCTGTGCACATGTATGGTATGTCAGCATTGCGGTCCTCCCCTTCCCGACCCTCCCCTTTCTTCCCTTACCCCACTGACTTCCACTGTCACACCCCTTTGGTTTTGTAGAATGCTTGTGTTCTGGATTTCTCATATTAGAGAAACCATGTGAAATTTAACCTTCTGATTTTGACTCACTTCGCTAAGCTTGATGGTCTCCAGTTGTGTGCATTTGTTTGCAAATCTTCATATTTATTTATCTTTGGCAGTTCTTAACTTCAGAGCCTGTGATCCTCCTCCTCCAGGATAACACGTCGTCCACTTAACTTCTGAAATGCCAGGGGAAGAGAATAATGATGTTGGAATTTTTTGTTTTTCCCCCTGAAGCAGGAGTTAGTACTTTTTGTTAATTCCTTGTCAGAGAAGCTGTTTTCTTAAACTTCCTGCCATCTGGTTTTCTTACCTTCTTTCATTCCTGTGCTCTCCTGCCCCGCATCACAATAGGACCCTAGGGAGGCTGCCTGTTTGCCTGGAGATAGAGAAGCCAGGATCCAAGTTGCCCCTCCCCTCACTCATAGTTTATTAATTAACATCTCCATTCCCACTGTCACAGTGAGTGGCAGCTTAGCAACTGAGACCCTGCCCCTGCCTCAAAATAAAATATAAGAAGGATGGAAGTTGAGCTTAGTGCAGAGGCTCTGGGTTCAAGCTGTAGTATTTCAAACCAAACCCTGTGTGGGGCAGCTTAGATTTTGAGCAGGCATAAAGTGATTGATTTGTACAGACATAATTATGCTGTCGTAACAAAGCAGGACCTGACTGCTGCTGTGGTGAGCCCTGCAAAGAGACTCTGCACCACCTGCCCCTCCCTCCCAACTCCCCCCTCACACACACACACACACACACACACACACGCACACAAGTAAAGAATTTTAAGACTTACATTACAGTTAGCAAAGTTAGAATTTGGAATCCCTGTACAAATGAACTTACTGATCACAGAAGGTGAGACATTGTCGATTAGTTCAAAGGCAGGATGTGAAATCTCTGGTTTCAGTTCTTGGGTTCCTACTGAGGCTTAGAAGTCAAGAACAGGCTTTTTTTTTAGTCAGGGTCTTGCTCTGTAGGTGGTCCTGAGTTTACTGTGTAGCCCAGGCTGGCCTCAAACTTACAGCTATCCTCGTAAGTTCTGGGATTTCAGGTGTGTGTCCCCACACCCAGCTATATGCTATAATGGAGAATTAACCCCAGGGTCTTTTGCTTGCTAGGCAAGCACTTTAACCGCTAGGTTATTGCCCCAGCCCAAGGGCAAATCTTTTTAAAGGGTACCAAGGAAAGCCGCCCATGACTCTAGCATTCGGCAGAGGCTATCCGACCTTTCCAGTAGCCTGCAGTTCTTCTCTTGACCTCTGGGTGGTCCTTGTGAGACACCTGGCGCCACGTTCACTGGGAAGTCTGCATACCTGTCCTCATCCCCAGCTGCCTTTTATGAAAAAAGTTCTAGCATCTACGAATAACCTCCTCCTAAAGCAGCCACTATACTCATGGTTGTGAAACCTGCAGGGAGACCGGCAGTCAGTGGATAGGGGCTTGGGCCTGAAGCCATCAGGTCAGAGCAGCACGGGGTGGGGCAGGACTGCAGTGGCAAACAGCTGACGTTTGATGCTGCGACCATCTGTCACATCACGTTATTTCAGAGGAGGATCCTCAGCTAGTGCCCAAACCCTTTCTTGTGTGGTACAACCCAAAATTCCCTTAATGGGAAGAAAAGACCTTCATTCTTACGAGAAGCATAGTTTTTTAAAATGCAGATGTTATGGCTGGAGGTGTAGCTCTGTGGTAGAGCCAGTCCGAGCGTGAGGAAGGCCCTGGGTCTATTGTACTTCATACCTCAAATACACTTCCACATGCGCCGTTTCACAGAGTCTTCGTATGATTCAAGGAAATAGATATTTCCTACTTATTGACAAGAAAACTGAAACTCTGAGTAGTGAATAATGTTCCCAGGGTCACACAGCTAGTAAGAAACTGAGCAGGATTTTTTTTAAGGTAAATTCTTTATTGAGATATAATGCACATACCATAAAATCACCTTTATAAATGTGAATGAACTTAAAATTCAGGAGTCTCCAACCCATGGGCTCGTACTGCCCCATGAGCAAAAGCTGCATCTGTATTTACAGCCACTCCCCATCACTCACATTACCACCTGAGCCCCACTTCACTTTACTTCTACTCTTACTACATTGTAATATAAGTGAAATAATTGTACGACTCACCATAATGCACAGCGTAATAATAAAATAATAAAGTGCACCATAAACATAACACACTCGAATCATCTTGATCTCCGCCCCACGCCTGGTCTGTGGAAAAGTTTGTCTTCCTTGAAACTGGTTCCTGGTGCTGGCAAAGCTGGAAATCACTTGTTATTCACTGGTTTTTAATATACTCACAAGGTTTTGCAACTGTTGCCACCATCTAATTGCAGAATGTCCCAAAACTAAGCCCTCTACTCATTAGCTCATGTGTCATCACCAAGCACTAAGCTGCTCTCTGCCTCTGTAAACTCCATGTTCCGAGCATCTCCTATAAATGGAATCACCTGGTATGTAGCCTTTTGAGACTGACGTCTTTCACTTTGCCTAAGAGTTTCAAGCGTCATCCATGTTGTAGCATGTAACAACACTCCACTTTTTTAGCTCAATAATATTCTGTCATGTAACTATTCCATTTTATTTAGCAATTGATGAATAATTAAATAATATAATGAATATTATCATATTCAGGCTATTATTAATAATGAGGCTGTGAGCATGGATGTATGAATATCTGCACAAGTCCCTGCTTTCAGTTATTTTGGATATGTATCCAGAAGTGGACTGGCTGAATCATATGGGAATTCTGTTTAACATTTTGAGAGACCATCATACCGCCTTTTTGGCAGCTGTACGATTTTGTGTTCTCAGCAGCAGTGCGCAAGTGTTTCAGTTTCTCCATATGTTCATCAACACTTTTTTGTGTTCTTGATGTTATTTGCTGCAAAAATATTTTAATTTTGGTGAAGCCTGTTTTGTCTATTTTTTTTTCAATTTTGCTTTTGATGTCATCTCTAAGAAGCCATTGCCTAATTTACAGTCATAAACGTATACATCGTTGGTTTCTTTTAAAAGTTTTATAGTTTTAGCACCTACATGTATGTCTCTGGTCTGAGTTAGTGTTGGTATGTGGTGTGAGGGACAGACCCAGCTTCATGCTTTTGCATGTGGATATCCACTTTTCTCAGCGCCATTTGCTGAAAAGACTCTTCCTTCCCCTTTGAACTGTCTTGGCAGCCTTGTCGAAAGCAGTTGGTCATAAGTGTGCTTATTTCTTGACTTTCTATTCAACTTAACTCTGTGTCTTTTAAGTGGAATTTTAACCCAGGTTTATGCTGTGCTTTCCTTCTTCCAGTCAGAATGCTTCTTTACTGTCTCAGAAGGAAGTGGAGTTTTGTTCTTTTGGTTTCCCAGAGCATTGCCACAGGCTTAATGGTCTAAAAATGCTCCTGGAGGCTGTCAAGCCAGCAAGATGGGGCCCGGGTCCTCATCCCAGCTGTAGCCTGTCTGGTGGCCGTGCTCTTGCCAGGCTGCACCCTTCTGTGCTCTGCTGTCCCTATGTTTCCATCTATTCATTTGCAGAATTGGAGGTATCTTTGCTGGAAGAGTAGGGTAGGATTCTGAGGTGGGAAAGATTGTATACACATGCAGCAAGACTGAGGTGAGCTGGGCCTCTCCTTGTCAGGAGCTGTGAAGGTTTGGTTTTAACCCACTTACAGTCTAATAAATTAGCCTGTTACATTTCATGAATGCTGCCTGTGGGCTGCAGCCTAGATCAGAGACACACAACTTTATTACTTAGTTACAGCCAGCAGCGTGATCATCAGCATATTTGTGTTGGTTCTCTTTGTCCCTAAGGTCCCGTGGAGACAATGGGATAGGCCACATGGATGCTGGGCATGCAGTGTATTGGCTTGGTGGCTGAGGAACACTGGATCAAGGGCCTAGCACTTTCTGAGCTAGCAGCAAACACTGGAGCACACAGCAACCCCAGAGTGAGCAGCTACAGGCTGGTCATGCTGCAGCCTCTTGACCTACTTTGTCGTCTGTGTGACCAACTGCAGAAACGGCGTCAGACAGGAGTTGGCCTTGGGATCTGGCACACTGGGCAAGAATGTGCAGGGAGATTCAGAGCCTGAGATAAGCAGACGTTGCTTGGTTCACTTACCATAAAATTAAGGACGGTTCCTGCACATGGGGAGCCTCTAGAGAGGAAGTGTGGCTTACTCTAGGCCACTCAGGAAACTCTGGCCTAGAACCTGGCCTTCCTACCTCCTGGTCCTGTGCTTTTTCCACCACTCCTGGGCCACCCAGAATGCTTGCAGCAGACAGGACTCCTCAGGGTTGGGCCGGTGATTTACTTAATGAAACTGCAGTGGGTCTCTGCATGGACATGTGGTTTGGTGGGGGAAGAATGTGTAGGAAGGGTTGGATGAGGGCAGTGGTGCTGGAAGTGCCCATGTCTAGTTGTGCCCTCCCACTCCCATACCACTCTGTCTCTTCTCACAAACCCTTCCTCCAGGCCCCAGGTTTTCTCTGAGTCCCCACTTCTTCCAAGAAGCCTTCCTAGCTCTCCCTGGGAAAGTCAGGGCCCCTCCATGGCTCCTCGGCTGCCCCTGCTGCCTTCTCTGGTGCCATTCCCTGAGGCCCAGGGCTCCTGCAGCAGGTAAATGGGCTTTTCCACATGGCATCTTTCCTTTCATCCTGCCCACGGCGCCTCCGGGCTCTGAGGGGCACCCCCTCCTGGCTAGCTATAACTTGACAACTAACAGCTTGGGAGCAGTGATCAGTGGAGCAGGGCTGGATCCTTGCAGGCTGGGAGGGGTTCAGGAAGGCCCAGAAGTGGGGTATTGGGGTGGGTATACTCTTGGGTTCTCACTAAATATGTTGTGCCTCCTTCAGCTGTTCCCCAGCCCACTGCAGACCCTCTCCAGGAAGATCGTGCGGTCCAAGATGAACAGCACCTTGGTCGGAGTGTTCGCCATCACCCTGGTGTTCCTTTCTGCGTTTGTCAACATGGTGAGTGGCTCCATTTGCTCCCAGCACTCCCCTGTTTCCATGGGGTCACATCCCCGTGCCCTTTGCCTTATCTATGTGAGTCTGTACCTGAGACAGGGAGAAAGGAGGCCCAGGCTGACCTTGTCTCGTCTCCCTCTTCCCTGACCCAGTTCACGTGCAACTCCAAGAACCTGGTGGGCTGCCTGGCAGATGAGCACAACATCAGCGTGAGCCAAGTCAACGCGTGCCACGTGGCAGAGTCAGCCTTCAACTATAGCCTGGGTGATGAACAGGGCTTCTGCGGCAGCCGTTGGCCCAACTGCAACTTCCCTGAGGTATGTGCAGAAAGGGCAGGGGTGGGGGCAGAGGTGGCCCACCCTCCTTCCCTGTCTTGCTCTGCCCTGCTGCCCACTGGCTCACTGGTGTTCAAAAGACTCCTTCCCCGAGTCTCCCGCCCATATGCAGATACAGCGGGCAAGGACAGCCTCCGCAATGTCACAGTAACCGTGATGCTAACACAGCTCTTGTTCGTAAGTGCTTGTCGTGTGCCAGGGATGGGGCTGCACACTCCACCTGTACCTGCTTGGCACTTTCTCACTGCTTGAGGACATAGGTACTGTTTTCTTCCTATACAAGAGATGAAGAACCTGATGCACAGAGAGCTTACGTATGTTGCCCAAGGTCACAGAGCTAGCAAGCTCCCTGCTAGAGTATTCATGCCAGTTGTCTGGCTCCAGAGTTCGTGCTCCTGACCTGAGAGCGAAGCCTTCACATCTCTGTACCTGCAGCAGTCCTGATGCTGCTGCCTCAGGAGAGCCCCTCTGACCCCCAGCCTTTAGGGCCAGCACGCTGGGAAGGGAGCCAGAGGACCCAGGCCCAGCCAGAACTACCATAAACTGCTCTCTTTCAGCGTATACAGTGCAGTACACATTGTGTTCACAGATATTCATAGGCATTCTCTTTTAGAATACTTTTTTCACACCTGAAGAAAGAAATTTTGTACCTATAGGCGTCTGGGTTTAAAAAATGATGCCAAGAGTCATTATTGAGGGAACAGCACACAAGAAGCACTGACTGCATAGGGGCTCAGGCCTCTTGCTGCATGTCTCTGCGGGCAGTCGCCAGCATGCCGCAGGCCAGGTACCCAGCCCAGCCTACAGTCTGCGCAGTGGCCCTTCCTGCGCCCCGGCTCCCTGCTGGGTGCTCATGTGAAACCCGTAAGGTAGAGGGAGTTGCCGCCATTTTCTGGAGAGAAAGGTTCTCCTTTTGTTCACTTCCTGAAGGGCCCATGACTTAAAACGACATCTCAGGGTTGTAACATTGGAGCACCAGGGACTGTCACTGTGGCCTCCCTTCCTCATCCTGGAAGGAGCGTGACTGTCTCCCCATTGTGCAGACAGGACGAGAAAGCCAAGTGATCAGCAGGACTCAGCTGCCACCCTCCCAGACAGGGGCTTCTCCTGTGCTGGAGACCAGACACACTCGCCCTGTCTCCTGGCCAAGCTGTGCCAGCAGCAGTCAGGCTGCAGCCTCTGTCCCTGGCTTGCAGGCCCTTGGGAGAGCCTAGCATTAAGCCTGCCTGAGCCCACGGTCTGTGCGGCAGTTCAGAGTGGCTAACGGGGGTGCTCTCTGTCCCCGCAAGCTGGGGTCTGGGACTGAATCTTCTTGTACCCCAGGTCTTGGTGTTGACTTGAGACTAGATATCCCTCCCACCCACTCTTGAAGGGACCCTCAGCAGTCTCTCTTTTGACTCCTGGAAGCCTGGGAGGCAGAGGGTCCAACTAGAGCCACCCCCACTACCAGCCACTGCCATTTGGCCCCCAGCCCAAGGCAGAGGTGGTGTGAAAATGTAAGCGTCTAGAAGCCTGACTCAGAAGTCATAGTGCTAAATTTAAAGAAAAGAACCGAATAATAGATGCCAACATGTCTAGGAGTAGTATTAGAGGATCACAGCTGAAGAGGGCTTCTGAGCTCAGCTGGCTTAGCCCCTTATAGTCTAAGAAGGAAACAGGCTCAGAGATTGCACAGGACTTCGTCTAGGTGGAAGTACAGGGTTGCACACCCTCCTCCAAAGCCTTTAGGGCCAGTAAAGCTTAGATTGCAGAATTTCCAAATTTTAAGAGGTTGCCTCAGACTCCCAGAGGAAGCTGGGACAGAACTTGATAGTGAATCACAGTGATATTTCTGCAACCAAAGGGACACAGCGTCCCAGGAAGCAGGATAAAGATGGCTGTAGCATCACATCCATGAGGTCAGGTTTTACCATCAGATGGGGTCAGTTAAGGTGCTGCCCCGCATGAGGTGTGAGAACATGCTCAGTTTTTAGAACTGTGAATTTCAGAGTTGCAGATCAGGGCTACTGAGGGTGCCAGGCACAGTGCCAAGACGGCCCGAGAGCCCACGGGACAGGGGGCCCTGCAGTTGGAGGAACTGAGGCTCGGAGGGGGCTGAGTTCATTGTCCAAAGTACACAGCTAGTCCAAAGTAGATCAGGGACGAACCTGGGTCTGGAGTGCGGCTCTCACATCCTGTGTGGCCCTCGCTGACCCACTGCAGACCACAGCTCCACCGCCTGGTTCCTAACCAGGCTTTTCACATAGTAGCTCATCTGTTGACACAGGTGTACTTCAGCAGAACCGGTCCTGAACTGCTGTCTGGGGCCAGCTTCGACTGCGGGGATGCGGCGGCAGGGTGGGGCAGGGAGGGCTGGCTGGGGCCTGGGGCTCGTGGCTGAGTTGCTGCCCTTTCTCCGCAGTACTTCACCTACAGCGTGCTGCTCACCCTACTGGCCTGCTCCGTGTTCCTGCAGATCAGCTGCATCGGGAAGCTGGTGCTCATGCTGGCCATCGAGCTCATCTATGTGCTTATCATTGAGGTGCCTGGTGTCACACTCTTTGACAACGCAGACCTGCTGGTCACTGCTAATGCCATGTAGGTGACACCTTCTTCATATTCTGTCTGCTAGGTTTGTGGCTTTGCAGGGAGGCAAGAAGAGCCTGGGTCCTGGTGCCACAGGAAACCTGCAGGGAGAGTGTCTTGTCCCCTGCTCCCCTCCAGCCTTGACCACCTGGGCAAAGTGCCACAAGGTCTTGTTTCTTCTGCCCCCTGTCTTCCCGGGCTGCCGTGGCCTCCCTGCCCTTCTGCCTCCAGTTTGCTCCCTGCTCCTGACTGCCAGCCCCAGGGAGTTTTCCTCACCTGCCTGGGGCAGCCCCTCCAGGATGTAATTCTAGCTACCTGTGGCACCTCAGACCCAGGGAGGTTGCAGTCAGCGGAAGCAGGCAGCAAGGCCTGTGGGGTAGAGGGACTCTTTTGTGGTTGATGGGTCGTGTCCTACTTCGAGCCAGGCATTTGGACGCGCAGTGTCTGTTCCTTACAGCCACCCAGCTGCCCACCTTATAATGTTGCCCTGTTTGTGCACTTCTTCAGGCTCCTGGCCGTGACGGCAGAGGTCAGGTCCCTCAGCCTGTAGTGGTGAGCATGTGAGGGTCATTCCCCAGGCTGCTGGGCCCCACAGTCATCCTGGTCATCTAGTGACAGGTGTCAGATTCCTAAGAGAATTAGCTTCACAAAGACTCAGTCTTTGGGTCAAATCAATTTTGAATTTCATCATCAGACATTTAGCTATTCTCTTGAAGGTCTGTGTCTCTTGAGCAAACGCACCAGTCTTCCGTGAGAGGAGAGATCTGTTCACACCTCTGCCCCATCATTCACCCATTCACTCGCTCATAACTGCTTCCCAAGGGCCTGGCAAGGGCAGGCGCTGAGCCAGGCAGTGGAGGGACAATCTGGAACATTCACATAACCCGATGGCAGAGCGCCTTCATGTGGAGGGAACGAAGGTGTCGTGAAGGTTGAAGTCAGACTCAGCAGGAGCTTCCTGGGCAGTGTTGCTGGGCTGGCTGTGGGCACAATGGGAAGACACTGTACCATCGGGAACCGTGGGGGCTGCAGCCCTAAGAAAGAGGCATGACTGAGGAGGCCCATCCAGGTCCTCTCCACCCGTAGATCTGGGCGTCTTGTCCTGGCAGCAGACAGTGCAGGGCATTTCTGTGTTGGGAGACACAGGTGTGGATCTCAGGCAGTGCCATTTGTGGGTAAATAGTATAAGCCGTACATGTAATTAAAATTTTTCTAATAGCTGTATTAACAAGGCAAAAAGTGCAGTTAGTTTTAATAATACTTATTTAGCTGATATATCCAAAATAGGATCATTTTAACGTGTAAAACAGTTTAGAATTATTAGCAAAAAAACTTTTTCCCACACTACTACTCATAACCTGATGTATATTTATATTTATACTTGTGACTTTTTTTTCCTTTTTGCAGTGCTGGGTGGAACCCAGGGCCCCGTCACACTAGGCAAATGCTCTAAAGCTGAGCTACCCCCCAGCCTACTTGCAGCACAGTTTAGCTTGCAGGAGCCACACCTCAAGGCCCGGTAGTTACATGTTGCCAGCAGCTGCCACACAGATGGTGCAGGTGTATGGTTTCCCTTCTACTCACACTGGATGGCGGCCCAGGACAGGGGTAGACAGGTGGACAAGTATCTGTCCAGGTAGATGTGCAGAGGAAGGGAACACACAGGGACCCAGTTGAGAACTGAGTGCTTTGTGGTAGTGGAGACCAGACGCTGGGTACACAGGGCTTCCCTCAACCCTCTGTTGGAATGCCGGGGATCTGTGGGTTCTGGCACGGGGGCAAGGAGAACCTGCAGTGAGGTCAATAAAGTAGAGCTTGGGAGGCTGAGTAGGGCACAGAGGACAGAGGAGCAGATTGGGCCGGGCAGGCCCAAAGGCTGCTGAGTCAGGAGCACCGCCTAAACAGTCTCCTCCAATTTCTGTTCACAGAGACTTCAGTAACAACGGGACCTCTCAGTGGTGAGTGGGCTCTTCTGTTTTGAGGGCTGCTCCTTGCCCTTGGCACAGAGTGGACAGGGGAGGCAGCTGGACCCTGGTGAGAGGGTGGCAAGGAGGCAGGGAAGGAATTCCCCTCAGGAGGGCAGGTGTCGTGGTGGTATGGGTACCCTTTTATGTCATTTTGATGCTATCATCCCGGGTGAGCTATGGACTCTGCCCAGGTCACTGGGGCTGAAGGTCATACCCTAGGCCTCATTTTAAAGCATTTAGCTGCAGGCTTTTCCCCAGGAACCCACAGGAGGCCCCTGACACAGAGAAGGAACTGGTGCCAACTCTCCCTCTATCTTAAAATGTGGGTATCCTAACCCGTTTTACAGATGAGGAAGCTAAAAATGCGCAAAGGAACAGGAATGATGTACACACTTATAATCCCAGCACTCTAGGTGACCGGAGCAGAAGGATTAAAAGTTCAAACCCAGCCTGGGCAACATAGCAACTTAACAAGACCCTGTCTCAGTGTTAGAAATAAATAAATCAATAATAAAAGAGCAAAGGATATAGGCTAAAAGACTTGCCCAACATTGCCTGGATGTAGGGCCAGGATGGGCTTCCTGTGTCTACTCCAAAAGACCTGAGGTGTACCCGCTGCCTGGCAGAAGGACCGAATTCACCCATGAGACAGGAAGGGAGTGCCCCAGTGGTGGGTTTAGGGGTGCCAGGAGAGGAGTTTGCCCAGCTGAAGACTTCCTGGAGGAAGCACATCTCAGACCAAGTCTGGGGAGGGGTGGCTGTAGCAGGAGGAAGAAAAGGCCTGGGAGGTCCTCAGAGCCCGCTGTGAAGTTTCAGGCTGGCTCAGGCCTGTCTACCGCCCATGTACAGCCCTGAACACGCGACAAAGGTGGCACTGAAGGTGGTGACGCCCATCATCATCTCAGTCTTCGTGCTGGCCCTGTACCTGCATGCCCAGCAGGTGGAGTCCACCGCCCGCCTCGACTTCCTGTGGAAACTGCAGGTAGGTGACCCTGGACTGGAGCGACTGGAGCTGGGTGGGGGCTGCAGGCCTCACAGCACCTGTGGCTGGCCTAGGTCGTAGCCCTGGGCTAGGAGGTGTCCTGCTGACTGCTGTCCCAGAGGGTCTGCTCCATATCTCAGATTAACAAGCAGAGCCCTGCAGCTAATTGTAGACAGCCTGCCTCCAGCCGTGCCAGAGGTGGGCCTTAGAGTTAACCTGACTGACTGAGTTCTTCCTGTGCCCACGGGCAGGGCACTGAGAGGGAGGACCCATTTGTGTGGGGTGGGGGAGGAGAGTGGGAGGGACAGTGGCAAGAGGTCAGTCAGTAGAGGAACGGGGACTTGGCAGGTGTGGGGAGCTATACCCAGAGGCTTCTGTGTAGTGCTCAATGTGACCAAGGCTGGGTGTGAAGAACCAAGGGAGAGGCAGCGGTGCCAGCAGGAAGCCCAGCCCGGGCCAAGGGCAGAGACAGTGGCATGATCAGGGGCCTCAGTTCTGACCCCACTGGCTACACAGATGAGGCCGAGGTGCAGCCAGAGATCAGCTTTCTGGGCTGTGTGCCTTGTGCCCTCAGATTGTGCTCACCTGAGGAGGGGATACCTGTGGGCTGGGCACAGGTGCTACGTGGTAGCAACAGCCAGCACTGTGGCCCCTGTTACCTGCCAGTTCACCTTAGGACAGCAGGGGAGGGTGTCAAGGTCGCCCCGCAAGAGTGCCTGCTTCCACGTTGGTTGCCTCGGTGCTTTGGCTCCTGACCAGCTTGCTTAGACTTCCACCATTCCAGACGTCTTACCACCACAGGGTTTGAGTCTGCAGCTGGGGCAGGAGGCTGAGGGAACGTGGCCATCCGGCTCGTTCTCTTGGGTCTTTTGGGTGAGGTCTGGCTGTCAGCTCTGCAGTCTGCCTCGGTGGCCCGGGGGGCAGAGTGACATTGCGTGAGTGCTCCATGCGGAACACCTCTCCTGAAGCCTGGGAGTGGGCTGGCAGTGAGGATGCAGGATGCAGCCGGGATGCCTGGTGGGGTTCTGGGTGCCTCTCTCCTCTCACCTCTCTTCAGAGAAGGCCCTGGGAGGCTCCAACCCTCTCTCGAGGCCTGTGGGACCTCTGGCCTGTATCACTCATGCAACCCACCCAACCCCCGGTTCCCAGGAAGCCCCACCCAAGATGGTTGCTGCTGTGCGCTTGGTTGGGATGCAAAGGCCTGGAGAAGGATGAGCTTGCCATCCTGGTGTCTCTCCAGCTCCAGGGAAGCAGGCTGCCATCAGGGCAGCTCCCCAGGCCCTGCCAAGGAGTGAGGACCCAGTGACCTCAAGAGGGCAGGTGGTGTCTCGTCCCAACTCTCAGCCCAGTCTGACCCTTTCAGGCTGAAACAGTCACAGCTTCAGTTTTTTCTCTGCAGTGGGAGAAGCTGTGCTGAGACAGGAACAAGGCTTTCTCCTGTCCCTGGAGTCTGAGACCTGACGTTGGGCCCAACCGTTTCTAACCCTGAGCCAAACCCACAGCTACTCAGCCCCTGAGTCCCTCAGCCAACTCACCCCGCTCCAGCCTCCAGCAAAGGGTGCTGTGCTCCAGCCTGGCTTCCAGCACAGCAGATTTCTGCTCTCAGATTTCTTCTAACTCACTCCTTCCCAGGCCTCCAGCTCACCTCCTATATTTTAGCCTTGTTTTCATAAGTTTTAAAAATTAATTTTAAACCTACAACAAAGTTATAAGAAGAGGACAAAGTCCAGCAACCCTGTCCCATTTTTATGCCTCTGTTCTCCTGCTGTGTGCGTGGATTTGTGGGTGATGTCCTTTGCCCCCAAACACGCCAGTGTCTATCTTTTAAGAATGTGGACACCCTCCACCCACCGTGTCCCAGTAGTGGGACATGAGCTGGGGTCACTGTGTCCAGTGGCCCTTTCCAGTTATACTCTGCACGTAGTTGGCCTGTCTTCTCGGTCTTCCCTTGTCCTTCTGTAAGGACAGTCTGAAAGAGCTTGTCATTCTGTGCCCATTGGATCCATGACCAGACTCGGGCACCCCTCCCGGAGGAGGTCATGGGAAGGTGCTGGGTGCTTCTCGGGGGTCCCGCTGGGAGGCTCCATCTGAGCCCTACCCTGACGAGTGGGGCTGGCCTTGATCGCCTGCTCCAGTTGACTCAACCACACTTTTCTATCGTCAAGCTCCCCTTTTCCCTTGTGTGTATGATCTGGTCAAGTGCTTGGAAGTAGGGACAGCCGAGAACGAGCAGACACAGCCGGGTACTTCCTGAACCCTTGGGCAGGTGCTGGCATACCTTGAGCTGTCTTTTCCAACCAGGGCTGTTGCTCGGCGCTGCTTTGACCAGGCTCTCCGTCCCCAGGCCACCGAGGAGAAGGAGGAGATGGAGGAGCTGCAAGCCTATAACCGGCGGCTGCTGCACAACATCCTGCCCAAGGACGTGGCTGCCCACTTCCTGGCCCGAGAGCGGCGCAACGACGAGCTCTACTACCAATCCTGCGAGTGTGTGGCCGTCATGTTTGCCTCCATTGCCAACTTCTCCGAGTTCTACGTGGAGCTGGAGGCCAACAATGAGGGTGTCGAGTGCCTGCGGCTGCTCAATGAGATCATTGCTGACTTTGATGAGGTACTCTTGGGAGGCGACTTGGGTCCCCTTGTCTCCGCCCTCCATCTAAGTGTGAGCAGGGATGTGGGAACCCTGAGCAGGGATGTGGGAACCCTGATGACCAGAACCTGACCATTTCCAAGGCAATCATGAACACTTTGCACCCATGTTAAGATGAGAAAACAGGCCTATGGATCTGGAATGTCTCACCAAAGGTCATTGCATATTAAGGCCAAAGCCAGGGTTCCAGACGAGGCTGTTTGAGCTTAACCTTCAGAGCTCCAGTGGCCAGGACGGCCCAGTGTGTGGTGTGTGGTTGCCCAAGGCTCAACAGAGTAGGAAGGAGGAGAAGGGCGGAGATGCCAGGTCCTGGCCAGCAGAGGCAAAAACCAGACATGCTTCCCTCATTTCTCATACCCTGTGGCACACCCAGTGTGTGCAGCCTTGCGGGGCAGTCAGTCCTGGCGGGGGCATAAAGTGCAATTCCAGGGTAAGCACAGGACCTTGGGAGGAGCACGGGAGCAACTTGTATCCAGAGGTAGTGGAGCCGCTCCCAGGAGCCCAGGAGCAGGGGTGTGGAGAGGGAGGAAAGGCTCTGGGGGGTTTAGGGGTTCCAGCAGGTAGGAAAAGAATGTCTTGCTTGATAAAGATGGGGAGATTTGGGGCAGGGAGATGTGAGCCACTGAAGAGGATCACAGCCCCAGCCCACGTTGGGGGCATGAGACCCAGTGGTGCCTGGTGACCTTGTCCTCCAAGTCCCTGGTGAAGGATGGGCAGGTGGATCACAGTCACTGTGCAGCAGGTGGATGTGCAGGAGGCCTGGCTATGTCACAGCATCGGGGCCCTCACACTGAGCTGATGCCTCGCTGTGTGGAGCGGAGATACAGGAGGACCATGCTGCTGTACTTCCCTGGACCTTCTCTGGCTTTTTATGTGAGATCCAGTGCCCAAGGCTGAAGAGTGAACAGTTTTGAATTTCTTCTTTTCAGATCATCAGTGAGGATCGGTTCAGGCAGCTGGAAAAGATCAAGACCATTGGCAGCACCTACATGGCTGCCTCAGGTCTCAATGACTCCACCTATGACAAGGTGGGCAAGACCCACATCAAAGCTCTGGCCGACTTTGCCATGAAGCTGATGGACCAGATGAAGTACATCAACGAGCACTCGTTCAACAACTTCCAGATGAAGATCGGTGAGTGCAAGGGCGGCCGCGGGCTCAACACCCATCCCGCATTCCTGTTGCGGAATCTGGTGGTAGAAGGCGCCAGGCGCCAGAGGACGTTGTACTAGTGCATTTCCCTGTCCAGAAAGGATGGGACAGTCATCTCTGGCCACTCAGCAGAAGCCACCTGGGCAGGTTGCATACCCTCTGTGTGTTGGTATGTAGTGACATGGATAGGACACCTTTGTTGTTTTTTGTTTTGGAGGTGCTGGGATTGAACCCACGACCTTGACACTGAGCTGAATCCCTAGCCCCTTTTTAAAATTTTTTAAATTTTAAAAAAAAATTTGAGACAGGCTCCCACTAAATTGCCCAGGCCGGGCTCGATCATAAGATCCTCTTGCTTTAGCCTCCTAGAGTGTTGGGATAACAGGCATATGCCACCCAGTCTGGCCGGGACACCTTTCTGAGTCCCCACCTCATTCATGCATTGGGAAGGCCTGGTTAGACCCTCCCAGAGGCTGTGGCTGAGGCTGTGGCTGCCCCCAAGGCTTTGTGGCCATGTCCAGGGGCTCGGTACCTTCTCGGTTCTGGACAAATGACAATACCATTTATTTCCAGTAGTACTGATGTGATCAATAATAGTGTTTTATTTAAGAGCATTCCAAATTCATTCAGCAAAAATGGTAAGTAGTGAGATGAAGTACTTGATACATTTTAAATATAAAATGTATACACATAACCTTTTACATTACAGATTTATGAAATTATTGATCATATATGCTGCCAAATTGTCAGTAAAATAAATAGGTAGAGTTAAATATCTTTAAAACTAAAAATGAAAAGAATTACGTAATATTGACAATGAAATATTATACTTCAGGTTTTTTTCTGGTCCTGGGTGTTTAACCTAGAGCCTTTGTGCTGAGCTGTGTTTCTAGTAATTTTATTATTGTTGTTGTTGTTATTTATTTTGAGGCAGATTCTTTCCGAATTGCCCAGGCTGATCTTGAACTTGTTCATCATACCTCAGCCTCCCAAAGTGCTGAGACTAAAGGGCTGTGCTACTGCACCAGGCATCTGTTTCAGTATTACAAGCCAAAATGAGTTAGTGGGTTTTGTTAACTTGCAAGTGATGACAAACCCGCTGCTGTAAAAGCTTTACTAAATAACATAAACTGGGCAGGGAGGTGGTGAGCGTGTGGAATGAGCCCAGCCCACATAGAATTGTCAAGAGTCTTTGCCCTTGCTAGAGGCTTTGAGTAGCTTTGTAGTGCCCTGTCCGAGGTCTGGAGGCCGTGGAGTAGGGGCTGCGGTGGAGGAGGGAGAGGTTCCAAGCAGAGGCCATGGGTCAACTTCAAAATATTCAAGACCATATTCTGCTCACTCAGAAAATCTTTGAGCCAAAAACCCAATCATTTTTCTTTTTTACATTTAACTTTGTTTTTATTACCCAAGCCTTTTATTTCAATAAGTTTCAACTCTGTAGAAGAGTTAAAAGAATCATACAGTAAAAAACTCCTCAACATCTGCACTTGCCCGCCCCACCTTGCTCAACTGCAGTGTTGGTTCAGAATGACGGCTCTGATGGTCCTTCCAAAAAGCTCGAAGAGCACGCTCCCTTGGCAGAGCGCTTGTCCATAGAATGTCTTGTCACGGATGTGCAGTCTCAGTAGTGCATGCTACTTTTGCAATAGAAACTTTGTTGGGTGTTCTCTTCTGCTCAGGGTGAGTGGAAGAAAAATACTTTCTAAAAAACAAAACCTTTGTTCTACTCAAAATTTTCATGAATTATCAACTCTCTGAGTGTGTGTTAAGCTGTGAATTATTCAGATTTCAAAACTTTAATTCATGCACATAAAAATTACTGGTATTTCTTGAAATTAGCATATTAAACTGAAATATCAGACTATGAGAAACAATGTAATTATTAATGCTCTCAGGAGACCAGGGATTTGACCTGAGTGCCAGGAATTGGGCTGCCCCTGAACCAGCTGCTCAGTGTGTCCTTTGAGCACAGGGCTTTGTGGACTTGAGCAGGTCTTCATTTTGCACTGGCTGTTGGGAAGCCCGGGCAGAGCCAGGGGGCTGGGAGGGGATCTGCCGTGACCATCCCAAAGCCTGTGGCTCTGTGTTAACTCTGCTGCTGTTGTTATGTAACATTGCCATTCTTACTTTCCTTCCGCCCCATTTTATCCAAACACTATGGTTTGTGTTTTTCTTCCTCAGGGTGTTTTTGTAAACTGTCGCAGCATTGGACTGGAGTGGGGATTGAGTGATAGACTACTTGGAGGAATCGAGGAAGCCTGGGCTTGAGTGGGTGAATAGGTGAATTCATGCAGACTCAGGAATGGCTTTTTGGTATACGTGGGCTCTGGAAACAGAACCATTTCCATCTCCATGTGGATAGTGAAGTAGAAAGTCCAGCCCCGTAATAGTATGTGGTGTAAAAAGAAGTGTGAGCTGTGACAGGACCCAGAGGGAGGGCATCGGGAGCAAGTCAGAAGAGAGAGAGTTAGTGGAGAAAGTGAGGAGTGAGGAAGAGGAAGTTTGAGGCTGAGCTGAGCCGTGAACTGAAGAAGAGTAAGAAAGATGATTGAATTATGCCAGAGGTCACTGGAGACCTTGCAGAGGGCACGCCTGGCAGTGGACTTGCAAGAGCAGAGCGTCCGTGGGTGGAGAGGACACCTGAGCAGTGGATGAGGGTGCGAGTTCCAGTGGTGTGAATTAGCAAGCTTGGACACAGCAGGGAGGTGGGGACAGCAGGCTCAAAGCTGGTCTCAGGCCTGCAGTTCTCACTGCCCTTGCCAGGGCTCAGACAGAGAGCCTGTGCTGTGGCCTTCATCTAAGAAGGGTAGCTCATTTCTGTCCCCTGTAGGGCTCAACATTGGCCCCGTGGTGGCCGGGGTGATTGGGGCTCGCAAGCCTCAGTATGACATCTGGGGCAATACGGTGAATGTGGCCAGCCGCATGGACAGCACTGGTGTTCCTGACCGCATCCAGGTGAGTGCGGGGGCTTGCACCACCATTTTCACCCATGACAGGGCTACTCTGTGGTGCTAAGAGTTCTCAGGGCAGGTCATTACAGCTCCCAGTCAGAATTTCTGCTCCACATCCCAGGGTTATGGGGCAGCTGATGCTGATGTCTGGGAAGTTTGGAGAACAAGATTGTGTTGGAGACCTTCAGCACCTTGGATAGATCTCCAGGCCTGTGCAGAGCCCTCTGCTGGGCACAGAAGAAATCAGGTGGCTAGAAACAGTTTCCAGGCTGCTGATGGCTAAAAGGGAGCCTGCCCAGCCAGGTACAGGAGAGGACATAAGACACCCACACAGAGTAGGGTCTTACCCAGTGGTGCTGGCAGCTCTTAGGGTCCAGTTCAGGAGAACTAGAGACGGCCACCCGTCCCTAGGTGGTGCCTCCATCAACCCAGAAGAGAAGGGGCCTGGCCCGAGGCCCGAGATTTCTTTCTCCATCCTGTGCAGGCTGGTGCTTGAGGTTCCCAGGCCTGCAGGTCCGTAGCTTTTCTTTTCTTTTTCTCCATCATTCCTTAATATTGCTTGATCCAGCCTGACACAAAGAGTCCCTGAGCCCGGCTCTTATACGGCATTGCCCTCACTCGCAGGTCCCTATGAGGCCGCAGATTGGCTTCCGTAGCCTTGGTTTCTCAAGAGAGTTGTCATTTTTGAGGTCTTTATCCACACTGACACTGCTTAAATGTTTTTTTCACTTGTCTACTCTGCAACGGCTCTGAACAAAAAGATCAAGCCCACGTACAGCTCTGGCCTAATCCACCCAGCCTAGACGGCTTGTGGATGCTGTCTGAAATGCCATGCTACCTGCTTTTTCTTACTTCCACCCTGGGTCAAGAAGAGAAGGGATGGCCAGACGGGACCCGAAGTGGGGAAGGAGGAGATATGGGGGAAAGGGGACATCTGCTTGCAGAGCTTCTACCCACCAGGTGAGAGAGACTGTGCGCAGCTAGCACCCTGCCTTCACCAAGGCCTCACCATGTAGACACCCCCAGAAACGAGGCAGTCTCTCCTTCTAGCAGCCTACCCAGCAACCCCATATGCATCCCTGGCTCCAAACAACTGGACTAAGCAAGCGTATAGTGGCTGGCGGGAGCTCTGATAAAGCTCAGGAAGAGTGTCTGCGTCATCTTGTGAGGCACTTGGCCATCCTGCCCCACCGCCCCCGCGCCCCTGTCACCCCTGATTCCCTCTTCACCCAGCACAGCACAGTGTAACATATAAAGTTCTTTGTCCCCACGGCAAAGGCAGAAACCTGTGCAAGGATCAGAAGTGGGTCCAGTTCTGCCATGTATTTACTGTGTCACAGGCAAGTGACTCAGCTTTTGAATCTAGGCAATGAGATAAACAGTGGTGAAAGCCAGGTTTTAGAAACCTTTCTGGTCTGTCTAGGAGTGCTACTTCTGTAAAAGGGCCCCATTACACACTCAGGCATCCACTGCAGCGATGCCAGATTGCCACTTAAGTTCCGAAGCACCACTGTCCACTTCTGGTCCCTTATAGTCTGTGCACACACTTTCCATAGGACTGAGGTGGCCCACACGACGCGCTTGTCACAGTGGCTGGCACAAGGAGGGGCTGAGAGACACAGCTGTCGCCATTCTCTTGCTGTAAAGGGCACATCCACACCCTGTCCGTGGTTGGGGCGTCAGCACAGTGAGGGCAGTCACAGAGGACTGTGCCCTGACAGCACTTCGTGTCTGAGGTTTTCACTGTTCTGTCCTCTTGCCTCCTTTGCTGCCTCAGGTCACCACAGATATGTACCAGGTGCTGGCTGCCAACGCATACCAGCTGGAGTGCCGGGGTGTGGTCAAGGTCAAGGGCAAAGGCGAGATGATGACCTACTTCCTCAATGGAGGGCCTCCCCTCAGCTAGCAACTGCCAGCCAGTGCTGCCAGCAGTCTGGCCTCCAGAGGAATGGCAGTGGCTTCTTTGTGCTCCACGTGGGCAAATGGGGACCCTGCACTCAGGCCATGTGGCCACACTGGTGAGATTTCCACTTTGACTTGGAAGCAGCCTCTGCCTTTGCTGGTGGGCACAGCCTCCAGCCCTGGCCCCAGGTGCCAGCGTCCTGCGAGCACCAAGCTGACCAAAGATGTTTCCCTCTGCAGAAGACTCCGATAGACTCCAGGTAGACCTTGGGTTTTCTGACAGGTGCTGCTGCTGCATGGTGGAGGGGCACTGCTGGAGCCTCCGATGGGGTGACATGGCCTGGCATGCAGTGGCAGCTCCAAAAGGAAGTTGCAGTCTCCATGATTGGGGGCTGGCTTACCGCTGGCTGGGGCCTCCAGGGGGCCCCTTATTCATGTGAGCCTTTAAACTCCAGACAGAGGCTGTGCCCCCTGCTCCCTGGTGGTGCTTTGGGGCAGGAATGCCAGCTCCGGAGGGGCTGTGGCTCTCACCGCCACCCTCCGCCCCCACCTGCACGTACACAGACAATGCCCTGTGAGGGAAACAGGACTGATCTGAGGGGGAGGCAGGAGGAGGCCAAGAGAAGAGTGTTGGCTCTGAGGAAAAGGAAATATTTATTAAATAAAACAAAACACATTTTTGTGCCCTTCTTTAGACTATGCTAGTTGTATGCGTGTAAGAGACACACAAGCAAGCCAGGGTGCCACTGGGGAGGGGGGGATGGGGTCCCAACTTGTCTTTTTTGTATTTTTTATTTTGTATTATTGAAAGCCTTGGAAATCTAACAGATATACCAAATTCTATATTTTGTAAATTCTCTATATTAGAAAACAGCTGTGCACAGCGGGGCGTTTCGCTCATTTTTACTGTACGTATGTCAAGTGTGTACTGGTGTACATGTGTGTGTGTGTGTCCATGCTGCAGACCAGGTCTGCAGGCTTTGTTTCCCTCATTCAGACTTGGCAGTGTTTGGTTTTTCTAGGTACAACCAGAGCTGTGGGTGTGTCCCTTTGAGGTACCGTATATTCAGGTTAAGTAGGAGGATGCAGAGATAAAGTACCCCACGTGTTTCACACACACACACACACACACACACACACACACACACACACACACACCCATGCACTCACATATTGCTTCCCTGCTTTTTCATCTGGAAGTGAGGGACGCAGCTTCCACACACGGGGCAGCATGGGCACTGCCCACCCTTCACCGAGGTCAGACGTTTGCTGCACGGAGCGGCTCCTGCAGACCCCACAAGCTCGGGGCAGCCTGGGCACTCCTCAACTGGGTGGGGAGAAAGCCCAGCCGGCCTGCTCTGCTTAAGTGGTGAGACATGGTGGCTGTCCCATAGACTATCCTTGCGACAAATCCCGGGGGACAAAAGGTACGGGCCTCCTTGGGGGAAGGAGCGTGGCCTTGTCCTTCACCTACGAGCCAGGCAGAGAAAAGGGGAAAGCCGAGCTTCAGAGCTTCTTCTAACTTTATTTAGGAGGGAGAGATGGCTGAGGAAAGAAAACCACTTGTTTTTTAAATAAATGAGGGAAGAAGAACTTGGAAAATGACACCCCGTCACAGGGGTACATTTGTACCCAGGTCCTTTGATTGCTTCTCAGGAGAGCACCATTGTCCCCTCCGGCCCAGGTTTGAGGAGCTGCAGCACGCGCTCTCCTTACCCTCGCCTCCCCACACCGCACCCCGACTCCGGTCGGACACAGCTCTGGGAAGCAAAGCTCTGGACACAAGACTGCCAAGCCTGAGTCTGCGTGTGCTTTTGCCACTCCACCCTGCGTCGCGTGTGGGCCTGTCGCTGCGGCAGGCGGCTTTCCCCTCCCGTGCTGTTCTCGAGCCGTTGTCCTCCATGCGGCCCACGGCGGTGGCGGGCGTTCGTTTTGCTTCCAGCCTGAGTGGAGCGTGTGCACTGAGTTCGTCCTGTGTCCTCGGTGGGTCCCGGCTGTGCGGGGCCCTCCCCATCCCAGCAGTGACTGGTGACAGCGTGCAGTGCTAGCTCTGCGTTCCCTCCAAGGGGTGTGCACTCTTTTTATTCCTGCTCTTGCAAAAATGGATACGATTATGATTTCCCATGGAAATTGAAAAGTCTATTTAAATAATTTAACTATTAAACACTTTCACTGGTAATGCGTCCGACCTGGTCTGATTTGCGGCTTGGGGGAAGGGTGTTGTAAAGCAGGTAAGCGAAACGTGTTCATAGGCCAAGGGAAAGGTGAAGATGCAGGGGGAGAACCCAGATTGCTGAGAGGATCTTGGGCGGCGGCGGTTGGGCTGCAGGCCAGCTGTGAGTTGTGCAGCTGATGGTGCCACGTTGGGGGGGGGGGGGGGGGGGGGGGGGGGGGGGGGGGGGGGGGGGGGGGGGGGGGGGGGGGGGGGGGGGGGGGGGGGGGGGGGCGGGGTACTGCATCTCTCTGGCTCCTGGCTGGTTCATTTCGCTGCAGAAACTGAGGCACAGAGAGGTGGTGCCAGTTGCCTCATACCGCATGGCAGGTCATCAGCAGAGGAGTGGCAAAGCAGGCCCTGTTTGCTGTGAAAGCCCACGTCAGGGACCCTTTTTAGCAAGCAGATCTTGCCTAGTGTACCCATTAATTTTTTTTTCTTTAACTAGGGGTGGAACCCAGGGCCTTTGCACCGTAGCCCATATTTAATTTTTGATTTTGAGACATAGTCTCGCCAAGTTGCCCAGGCTAGGTTCCAACTTGTGATCCTGCTGCTTTAGCCACCCAGAATAATGGTATTACAGGCCTGCGTCACTGGGCCCAGCTGACCTATAAAATTTAACACAAATGTACATGAAGAACCAGTAACAAAGACTCCACTGGCTTCCCTGCACCAGTGGCCAGAGGAGATGGAGGGGAGCAGTCCTGGAGTCCTGGACATGGCAGGCCTCCGGCTATGAAGGAAATGGGCTTGCTGAGAGCTTCAGCTGTAGAAAGGGAAAGATGTTTTATAGAGGCAGGAGTTTAATACTTAGAAGTTTCCAGGCTGGGAAATCAGAAAACCAGGCCAGGCTCTGTGGTACAAGCCTGTAATCACAGCATTCTGGGATGTTGAGGCGGGAGCATCGCAAGGTCAAGCCCAGCCTGGGCAACGTAGCAAGAGTGTGTCTTCAACGTGACAACTGAACAGGAACTGGGGGTGTAGCTCCTCGTGCAGGTCCTGGTGTGATCTCCAGTAGCTCGCGTGCATGCACACACACACAGAGCCCCAAGTGCTGAGGAAGTTCTAGGCTGGTAGGGAGCAGGTCCACAGTAGCCCTGAAACTGCACATGTATGAACAGTGACACTGGGACACTGAAGAGAACACAAACTCTCACTCCCATAGGGCTAATAATCCCAGAGAATGCATTTGTTTCTTAAAGGGTTCTACTTTCCCCCCAAAAGGTTAGAAAGTCACATCACCAAGCTTCTTATTAGAGAAATTTGATGTGTGGGGGTCAGCTTGGAACACCGCTGTGTCTGCTGACAGCAGGCGTGGGACATGGAACTAGTTGGCTTGTCACACGAAGCTGGCAATGATAAACTGGTGGAAAGGCCCCAGGGACTCTTGGTGCACCGGAGGAGCTGAAGCAAAATAATTGCCACGGAGCCTCATTACTTTAAGACGTTCCAAGTTACAAATCCATTCTTAACACTCTCCCAAGGCAAGTGTCCCTGGGAGGTGGAGCCCCAGAGCTGTAATTTTCACCCAGTAAGACGTGACTGTTTTTCATCTCGCTATGAGGGCTGTACATTTTGAAATAGTGGAGTCAGGGTTTCCCAGATCTGAGAGAAACCCTGAGCCTGTGTCCCTGAGGGGCACACAGCACTCTCAGACATGGGGACACTCAGTAGCAGTGCTACATGCCCTCACGGCACTGAACGAGAGAATGCTGACAGCCAGGGAAAACCCAACTCAAAACCCACGGCTCCTGAATCTATCTAAATATAAACGACACTGAAGAGAACAAGTAATATGTGGCTCACCTTCGAACCAAACGGGACGGGCAGAGCTGGTCACAGCGGCCAGGGTCACACCCTACCACGTGGGACGAGTCCCCTCCCCCGCCTCCTCCATGCACGTCACTGCATGTCATGCTGGCCTCTGGTACGTTCTCTGCTCTGATGCTCAGACACTTGCTTTGGCACCTGCTGGGGCACTTCCGTCCCACCGGCCTATCTGCTGCGGCCTGCCAACCTTGGCAGGAACAGGGGCTTGCCACTCCTCAAGGTCAACAGCACGTGAAGAGTAGATCAGATCACTGAAGGGCGCTCGTACCCGTGCAGATTTTCCAGAAGCCCTCACAGTTTTTCTTGTCTTTATTTTGAGAGAGAAAACATGACTTCTCCTGTCCTGTTGCCTGTCTTTGGTTCCCACTTGCCTGGTCTCTGCGTCTTGACACAGTGCAAGAAAGGCCCACGAGTGCATCAGCCTGGCCAGTCTCCAAGGTCTCTTCCTCCTACCCAGTTCTCCAATTCTGAATGTTTGTTGTGTAACTATCTGATCTTCAAGTGCCAGACTGAGTGTATGCACAAGTGTAAACACAGTCTAATTAAGACTCTAAGACGTTAGAGCCAAAGGCGCAGAGATAAATGAGGAAGAAGCGTCGTGCCAGGGGTTCCGGGGGACAATTGCCTTCAAACAAATTGTCTTCTGCCAGACCCCGATCCAGGAGCCACAGCAGCCGTGCCCAGCAGCAGCACGGCTGGGAGCCTCTGTCACCAGGGTAGCTACAAAGAAGCCCAGGCTCACAGAAGAGCAGAGGGTCCGGGGACAGAGAGAAGGGAGAGAAACGACAAAGAGGAGTGAAGGGTTCCGGTGTAGGCTTGAGGTCAAGGAGGTGGCCTCCTGTCCCCACTGGATTCCCAGAGCCAAGCCTCGGAAGTCCTCACCCACCCAGGGTGACAGCATATTCACCCCCAGGGTCCCTTTCACACTGCTGGTCTACCAGGCCCATGATTTAAAGCACTCACGCGTTAACCTGTTAGGGACCACGTCACTGTTTTTCTTTTGGCCAGCCTCTCGTCTAGACCTGGCCGGAGTGTTGGGTCTGTCAGCATATCTGGTTAGCCTCACTCACACTAATTTCCAGTTTTACAAAAAGTGCTTCCCGTCTTTGTCAGTGAGTCACAGTGACACTCCCCCTCCTGGCTCACGTGGGACGTTGAGGGCAGTGAGCCTGGCTTCAGATGAATCTTTTCACAGCCATGTTGCATTTGTGCTTTTTATGGGTGACTTTGAGCTCTCACCTTGCCAGCACCTCTGATCTTATGGGCTGAGGGCTGCTGGCTGCCCACCCCTACCCCTGCCTCCCCATCAAGCAGCACATACTAGTGAGGAGACCCCACAGAGCGGTGTCACTAGGGAAGCTGCCATCCAAAGGTGCCTGGTACGTCACACTACTGTATTCAAAGTAAAGTGTCTTAGGGCTACACCGGTAAGCAAGGACTTTCACAAGCCACCCTCGAAGCAAAGCACCGGCACCAAGTAGGCAAGCGACCAGGGCAGAGCCGGATCCAGAGTCCAGTGCCGCAGGGAAGTGGAATGTACGTGCCCTGCTCCCTCCTGTGAGGCAGAGCTGAGCGTGCGTCACGAGCTGCCAGGTGACACCTGCACTGCTCTGCCGTGGGAAGCCGGAAAAAGGGCACATGAGGACTGTGCCTCGTGAGGATGGCTTTGTTACCAAGGAGACACAGGGAAGGATGTGTGATGCCTGGGCACGGGTTTCAGGAGCGTGGAGAACTGAGCCTGTTCCCCTCCACGCTTCCTAGAGTGCTCAGCTGTGTGACGTAACTGAGCACACCCCCACTGCCAGTGCACAGGTCACCTGCCAGTCCACGTGTCAACGCCATCCGCCATGGCTCCCGACCATGCGGTGTTCAGTCTTTCTTGTGACTTCTTTTGCTAAGCAACCTAGAAGTCTTGGCCCGCAGAGAGGTGCTGCAGAGGGTCCGTGATAGATTCTGCTTCTCTTTGAAACGGTGACTGCTAGACGAGAAGGCTGACCTTGGCCCAGATCCCGTGGCAGCCCAGGACAGCAGTGCCAAGGAGCCGCTGCAGGTTAAGCCCTCAGCCAGCTTGGCCCTTACCCACAAACCTAGTTATAGCCCTTGGAGTGGCAGGGGTTTCCTTCAGCAGTTTTTAGCAAGGGTATTTTTAAAGCCAATTCAAATAAATCAGGTTTTATCAGCATTTCTAGGTAGAAAGGCTGCATTTCCTTAGAAATAAGAATGTAGAAAAATACTAAGAAGAAGCCTCGACCATAGGCAAACACCACAGTGCAGAATGGCCTTTTCCAGTCTCTGGTAAGGCTGGGTGTTTAGCCTGGTCTAAGTGGTGGACACTTTATTATTATTATTATTATTTTTTGAGACAGCGTCCTGCTCTGTAGTCTAGGCTGGTCCTGGACTCACTATGCCTGGAACACATGGCAATCCTCCTGCTTCAGCCTCCTCAGTACTGGGATTATAGGTCTGCACCTCTACGTTTGACTTTTCCCCCCCATTTTATTGATATGTATAAGTGCAAAATTTAAGGTTTACAATGAAGTTAATTAAGCTTTTTGTGCACATATGTATCTTGTCAAGATGACAAGGTCTTTCCCACTCTCCTTTTCTCCCTCCCTCTACCCACCCCTCCTTCCCTCCTCACTCTACCCCCGGTTCAATTTGGTTTTCGTTTTAAGTTCCATAAGAGTTGTGATCTGGGTCTCTCATATCAGAGAGACATACGAAGTTTCACCTTCTGCTTCTGACTCACTTCACTAAGCATGATGTTCTCAAGTTTCTTCCATTTGCCCATAAAAGCCTCCACGCTGTTGGACTTTATAGATGCGTAGTATTCTATTGTGTATAAATACCACAGTTTGTGTATCCATCGGTCTGTTGATGGGTATTTTGGTGACTTCCAAATTTTAGCTATTGTTAATTGTGCTGCTATGAACATGGGTATGCATATATCTCTGTTGTGTGTTGTTTTGGCCTCTTTTGGATATATTCCCAGGAGGGGTGTCACTGGATCGAAGGGGATATTTATTTCTAGTCTTTTGAAAGCTCTCCATATTGCTTTCCAAAGGGGTTGTACAAATTTACATTCCCACCAGCAGTACAGGAGGGTTCCTTTCCCTCCACAGCCTCACCAGTACTGATTATTTGACTTGTTGATACAGGCCATTCTCTCTGGAGTGAGATGGTATCTTAGCGTTGTTTTGATTTGCATTTCTTTTATGGCTAGGGATGTTGAGCATCTTTTCATGTATCTATTGGCCCTTTGTACTTCTTCGTGAGTGAACTGCCTCTTCATTTCATTTGCCCACTTTCCAAGAGGATCCTTTATTTTGGTTGGCTTGCTTTTCTTCAGCTCCCTGTATATTCTAGTTATGAGCTTCCTATCTGAGTTGTTGGTGGCAAATAATTTTTCCCAGTCTGTTGGTTCTTTTTACATTGTTGATAGTTTCCTTTGCTGTGCAGAAGCCTTTTAATTTGGCAAGATCCCATTTGTTAATAATGGGGATAGTTTCTTTTGCTCTTGGTGTCTTCTCAAGGAAGTCTTGGCCTACCCCTACGTCTTTTAGATATTTGCCTAATTTGTCTTTTAGGAGGCTCAGTGTTTCACTTTTAATGTCTAGGTCTTTGATCCACTTTGATTTGATTTTGGTGCATGGTGACAGGTGTGTGACTAGATTCATTCTTCTGCATGTGGATGTTCAGTTTTCCCAGCACCATTTGTTGAACAGACTGTCCTTTCTCCACTGTATGCATTTGGCTCCTTTATCAAAGATTAAGAATTTGAGGGTATTTTTGTTTGTCTCTGCATCCTCAATTCTGTTCCACTGGACTATCTGTCTCTTTTTGTGCCAGTACCAAATTGTTTTTATAACTACTGCTTTATAGTACAGCCTGATGTCTGGAACTGTAATGCCTCCTGCCTTGGTCTTGTTGCTTAGGATTGCTTTGGCTATTCTTGGTCTCTTTTGGTTCCATATGAATTTAAGAATTGTTGTTTCAAGTTCTTTGAATAAACTTTGTAGGTATATTGATAGGAATTGCATTGAATCTATATATCAGTTTAGGTAGTATAGTCATTTTGACTATATTTATTGTGCCTATCCAAGAGCAGGGGATACCTTTCCATTTTCTAGTGTCTCCTATAACTTCTTTCTTCAGTGTAATGTAGTTTTCTTTACATAGGTCCTTCACTTCCTTGGTTGGGTATACTCCTAGGTATATAATATTTTGCTGAGCTCTTGAGAATGGAATTGTTTTTCTGAGTTCTTGCTCAATAAGTTCATTGTTAGTGTAGAGCAAAGCTATTGATTTTTTAGTGTTAATTTTATAGCCTGTGACTTGGCTAAATCTTTTTATTATTTCCAGGAGTTTCGTAGTGCAGTTTTTAGGGTCTTCCATGTAGATAATCATATCATCTGCAAATAAGGAAAGTTTGACTTCCTCCTTTCCAATACAGATTCCCTTTATTGCATTTTTTTTGTCTGATTGCTATGGCAAGTGTTTCAAGGACTATGCTGAATAAAAGTGGTGAGAGTGGGCAGCCTTGTCTTGTTCCTGATTTGAAAGGGAACGATTTCAATGTTTCTCCATTCATTATATTTGCAGTAGGCTTAGCATATATGGCTTCTATGAGTTTTAGGTAAGTCCCTTCTATACCTATTTTTCTCTGTGTTTTTATCATGAAGGGGTGCTGGATTTTGTCAAAGGCTTTTTCTGCATCAATAGAGATGATCATGTGGTTTTTGTTTTCGCTTTTGTTGATATGATGTATTTCATTGATTGATTTATGTATGTTGAACCAACCTTGCATTTCAGGGATGAAGCCCACTTGACCATGGTGTATGATCTTTCTGATTACTTGTTGGATTCTGCTTGCCAGAATCTTATTGAGGATTTTTGCATCTATATTCATTATGGATATTGGTCTGTGATTTTTCTTCCTGGTTAAGTCTTCATCTGGTTTTGGGACTAGAGTGATGCTAGCCTGAAGAAATGAGTTTGGTAGTATTCCTTCACTTTCTATTTTATGAAATAGTTTGAGGAGGATTGGAGTTAGTTCTTCCCTGAAGTACTGAAAAAATTCTGCTGTTTTGTTGATTCTTTCAAAGAACCACCTCTTTGACTCATTAATCTTTTTTATTGTCTTTTAAAATTCAATCTCATTTATTTCAGATCTAATCTTTATAATTTCTCTTCTACTGCCTTTTGGGTTAAGTTGTTCTCGTTTCTCTAGGTCCTTAAGGTGCAACATTAGTGAATTTATGACTGTTCTGTTCTTTTGATGTGTGCATTTATGGCTATGAATTTTCCTCTAAGGTCTGCTTTCATTGCGTCCCACAGATTTTGATATGATGTACTTTCATCATCATTTAACTCTATAAAGTTTTTAATTTCTTCTCTGATTTCTTCTGTGATCCATTGTTTGGTCAGTAGTAAGTTGTTAAGTCTCCAAGTATTTGTGTATTTTTCTTCTGTTTCTGCTGCTGTTAAGTTCCAGTCTTATTCCACTATGGTCTGAGAGTATGCAGGGAATTATTTCTATCCCTTTGTACTGTTTAAGCATGACATATGTCCTAGGACATGGTCTGTTTTAGAAAATGTTCTGTGTGCTGCTGAGAAGAACATGTATTCAGTTGTTGTTGGATGGAAGACCCTGTAAACATCTGTTATGTCCAAGTTTTCTACAGTGTCTTTCAGCAGTTGTATATCTTTGTGGATTTTTTGTCTGGTTGATCTATCTATTTATGATAGTGGGGTATTAAAGTCCCCTACTATAATCGTATTGGGGCCTATGTGTCCTTTCAGATGTAGCAATTTTTGGTTTACATAACTGGGTGCTCTAGAGTTGGGGGCATATATATTGATAATTGTGATTTCTTCCTGTTCTGGTGTTCCTTTAACCAGTATGTAGTGGCCATCTTTGTCTCTCTTCACCTGTTTTCTTTTGAAATCTGATGAGTCTGAGATTAATATAGCTACCCCTGCTTGTTTTCTGGGACCTGCTGCATGAAATATTGAATTTCAACCTTTTATTTTCAGTCTATGATTATCCTTGTGGGTGAAGTGTGTTTCTTGTAGGCAGCAAATTGTGGGTTTCTGTTTTTTGATCCAGTCAGCTAGTCTATGTCTTTTGATAGGTGAACTAGGACATTCATGTTTAGGGTAATTATTGAGGTATGTTTGCTATGTCCTGCCATCATTGTAGATTTTCCATGTTGTTTAGTGGTTTTACCCTTTTCTCAGCTCTTTCTCCTCTAGTTTTTGTCATTTTTTCTCTGGGGTCTCTTGTGTCATTGGCCTCTCTTTCGCTATCCAAGTTTCCTTTGAGAATTCTCTGCAGTGATGGCTTAGTGGCTGCAAGTTTCTTTAAACTTTCTATATCATGGAGGATATTAATTTCTCCCTCTAGTTTAAAAGATAGTTTTGCTGGGTATAATAGGGTTGGTTGAAATATTTGTTCCTTTAGTGTTTGAATGACACTGCTCCATGATCTCCTGGCTGTTAGAGTCTGGGTTGAGAAGTCTGCAGTTATCCCGATGGGCTTACCATTGTAGGTCACGTTCTGCTTTTCTCTTAACACTCGCAGTATTCTCTCTTGTGTTGGGTTTCTAGTACTTTAATTATGATGTGTCATGATGAGGCTCTCTTCTGATCCATATTGATTGGTGTTCTACATGCCTGTAGCAGCTCAATGTTCATTTCTCTACCTAGAGTTGGGAAATTTTCTTCCACAATTTCCTTGAATATGACTTTTAATCCTTTTTTTTGGTCCTCGGTCTTCTCTTGGGCTCCCATAATTCTCAGGTTGTTTCTCTTTGAATCATCTATCATTCGTTGTAATGAATCCCTTCTCTTTTTTTACTTTGCATTTTTTATGGTCTTTCTTTTTCCACTCTGTCATTTTGTTTTCTGAGTCTGATAATCTATTTTGAAATTGTTCAATATCGTTGCTTATTGTGACCTGTGTGTTTTTCACTTCTTCGATATCTGCATTTATTTTTCTTATGTCTCTCTTGTGTTCTTCTCTCACCTCTTGTATTGCCTTCATTATCTTCTGGTTCATTTCTTCTTTGATGACCCCTACTTTGTTCTCGAAGCTTGCTTTTAGCTTAGCTAGGTCTTGGTGTAGCTCTTGCTCTATGACTTTTATTTCCTGCTTCCTTTCCCGCATTAATTCCTGTTTTAATTTTTGCTTTAATTCAATGTATTTCTGGGCTGAGAAGTTACCATCATTTTTGCTGTTTTCATCCTTAGATTCAGCATTTTCAGGATTTCTAGTATGCTCTTCTGGTATGTCAAGGCTTTTTGAAGGAGATTTATTTCCATGTTTCTGCACAGTTCAGTTGTCTTTGGTTGTCTCTGGTTATCTGTCCCTGGGTTTCCCCTATGGACTCTCCCTAGGACGGCACTGCTTGAATCTGGGAGATCACACCCTCCAAGCTGATGGCTACTGAGAGGAGTGGTGGAGGTGGCAGTGGGTCCCTGCCCGGGTCTGGTCCAACGTGGCTCTACACAGTGCTGGCAAAGCCCAGTCTCTGTGCAGGCCTCTGCTTCAAGGGGTGGCAGGGAAGGTGGTGGGGAGTCCCACTGGTCTAATCTGAAAAGGCTCTGCTGGTGCTGGCAAAGCCGAGCATCTGTGCCTGCCTCTGCTGTGAGGAACAGCGGGGAAGATGGCAAGGAGACCTACTGCCAAGCCTGGGATCTTCGTAGGTCTCGGCTGTTAGGGGCAGAGGGACAACGATGGCTGGGAAACCTAGCAGCCTCCTTCAAAACTGCCCTGCCTGGCGCCAGCCAGGCCCAGGTTCCCAGTACTTTTCTGCCACAAGAGGCAGCGGCTGAGGTGGCTGAGTCCCTTACCGGCCTGCTTTCACACTGCTGTGACCGATGGCAGCAAGATCCAGGTTCCCAGTAGTTTTCTTCCGCAAGAGGCAGCGGCTGAAATGGTCAAGTCCCTTACAGGCCTGCTCCTGCGCTCCTCAGACTGGCCTTGCCTTTTTGTTTGTTTGTTTGTTTGAGACAGGGTCTCACTATATAATCCAGGCAGGCCTTGGACTCCTGGCAATCCTCCCGCCTCAGCCTCCCAAGGGCTGGGATTACAGGTGTGCACCACCACACCCATCTTATGCGGTGCCAGGGAATCGAACTCAGAGACATGCACTTGCAAGACAAGTACTTTAACCACTGTTATGGTGCCATGGGATGGTACTCAGGGCCTTGCACTTGCTAGGTAAGCGCTCTAACCATTGAGCTATGCCCGCAGCCCAATAGTTACATTAAACCTGAGGAATTTGTGCATGTATGTATCATATCAACTTCACATTCACTCCCCCCCCCATTTCCTGCTCTTCCACCCCATCTCTCACCTCTTCCCTTTCCACATATCCACCTCCCTGATTCCTAACACCTCACTTGTTTGACTCTATTTCTTATTTATACTGTGGGTTTCTTGCATTAAAGAAATCACACAATATTTAATCTTCTAGGCCTTATTCACTTCACTAAGCATAATGGCCTCCAGTTGTATACATTTTCCTACAAATGACCCAAACCTATCTGTCTTTATGGCAGAGTAGTACTCCATTGTACTGTAACTCTTGAAGTGAACCAAGAGTCTGTTGAAGTAGGAACAAGAGAGCCAGGAGGATTGCTGTGAGTCCAAGGCCAGCCTGGGCTATATGGCGAGTTCAAGGGCAGCCTGGGCCACAGAGTAAGAATCCTGTCTCAAAAAAAGAAAAATAAAGTAGGAGTAAGAATAGCGCACACACACGTACATACATACTTCATTGTGTCCCATTATAAACCCAACATCTCCAAGAGCACACATAGTAAACCTTCTGGAATAAATGCCCAGCAGCCACCCATTGGGAGCACAGCTTACCTCAGGAGCCCAGAAGAGCAGTCTCCTGTGTGACAGGGACATGCAGCCTCATCTGACAAGCTCTGGCCTCTGTGGAACCTGGACGAACCAGTGGCTTAATGGAATTCCACACATGGCCCAACAGAAATCAGTCTGGGCACATTTCCAGGCAGGATCCCCTGTGACAATGTGCAATGATGTGCAAAACACCTTTTGAGAAAGGTATATATACATTCCAAATGCAGGAATCGCACATTCACTTTATATAAATTATAAAATCAAAAAATTGAGTAGTTTCTCCATAAGTCAAGGCATTTGTCTCAAATGGATTTCCTAGTTTCTACAGATACTTGTTTTTAGCTTAGGGCAAGAATTCTTACTTATGGGAACAAAATCCTCTGTTAAGCACACATACACTCTAAATTGGAAAATTTTGAAAGATGGTTACAATTTAAAGATTCAAAGCATGCTCACAATATGCAAGCATTTATCGAATAATCAAAATTCCTATTCACTATAGCACTTTATAGGAACCATGAGAGAGTATTTCTACCAGAAGTCAACAGTCTGGGTACTTTCTCCTAGGAACTGGTACACTTTTGATCTACTGCTAGAGCAACACCTAACTTGTTTCCTTTTGTCTAGAGTTCTAGAACATTCCATAGTCACATTTTACATAAAATAAGGGCAACATTTATCCTTTCTTTCTATTTGCATTGATCTTATTTTTTGGTCTCCTTCTGTTAACTTTACTAACATCACTTTTAAATGTCTTTTCTTGGTATAGTGTGTTCCAATTCCTTTGGGAAAGGTATACATACACATATTTCAAATACAGACCGAAAAAAAGCAGTTCAATAATGCAATTACCTTTAATACATAAAGGAGTGTCTTTGCTGTCATGGCATAATAAAGTATTTCAGAACTGTCTACATTAAGAAAAAAAAAGTCTATTAAGATAAAACACAGCCAGGTGTGGTGGCACATGCCTATAATCACAGCACTCAAGAGGCTGAGGCAGGAGGATTGCTGTGAGCTCGAGGCCAGCCTGGACTACACACTGAGTTCAGGTCTGGCCTGCTTGACTACAGAGTGAGACCCTGCATCAAAAAAAAAAAAAAAAAAAAAAAAAAAAAAAAAAAAAAAAAAAAAAAAAAAAAAAAAAAAAAAAAAAAGGAAGGAGGAAGATCAAACACACCAGTACCATGCTTGGATTTTTATAAACTCTTAATACATGTGATTTAAAAAAGACATATTCCCTGAATATAATGTTGGTCACCTTTGCTTGTTTCACACTAGTGAGAAAAGCCCTATGGTGGGAGATTAAAGCACATGGTTCTTAGCAAAGTGGTGGCATTAAGTCATTAGGATCTGATCACTTTGGTTTCCTATCACTTAATATGAGGGCCTCTACTATTTCCCCTGCAATAAAAAACTCATTCTAATAAGGGAAGCCCAGCTTGCTCTCAGAAATGCAATAAATGTATGATACTATCCCATGACAGTGAAGCTGATTATCACGTTGATTGGCTCTAGATCTGACCAAGGACTTAGTGAAACACACTTATGGGTCTGTCTGGGCAGGTGTTCATGGGGACGTGGCCTCTGGTACTGCATCTGGTCCCTGGTTCCTCTCTGGCACTGTTGCCTTGCTCTGCATCCTGGCCACCGAGAAGTCAGTTACTTTGTCTCACTATGCCCTTTCACCATCGCATTCCTGCCTTTGAGCCATCTGACCATGGACTGAATCCTCTTAAACACTGAACCAAATTAGTTTGCTCCTCTTTTAAGTTGTATATGTTGGGTACTGCATCCCACCAAGGGAAAGCTGACTAATACAGTCCCACCCATACCCCAGAAGTGATTCTTCTCAACAGCCTAAGGACTTCAAGTTCGTGGCCAAAGTCTCTTTTGAAACACATGAAACAAACTCAGTTTCTTGGCAATGATATGATATATGCAGGGAAGCTATATAACCACTCAGAGAGTCAGGCACCAAATAATGAAAGAAAGCATTTGTATATATAAAACATTATTTATATGTTTCTTTTCTTTTTTTACATTAAGATGTAAACATCCTTTTATCCAAAATAGCTGGTGAAAAAACAAAAACCAAAACCCCAAGCCTTTAAAAATAGCTGGTGAGGAATTTTCAGATGTCCTTGCTGAAGTGATCCAAATACCAAACATTGTAATTCATCAGTCTCCTGATAAGGTGTTAGCTCCTGAGCCAAACTGGAAAGAGAGCTGTACAATACCAATACACAGCAAAACCAGAGTTAACTAGGAAATGCCAACTTCCTAGTTAAACTGACAATGTCCAAGAAAACTCCTTGTTTAAGCCATTAGTTTAGAAACCTTTCCTAAATTGAACCATTTTACTTTCCTAGTCTGCTAAGTACAAAATGCCAAACATAATTTAAAGTTATTTTGATGATCTAGGATTATGGGAAGTCTTGCTGCCCTTAGAATACACACAAAATTTCTGTGCAGCAAACTGTAGTAAATTATACTCTCTTATATTAAATAAATGCCTGACATGGGCTTTGTGTCCTCCTCTTATACCCTCCTCCCTGAAGGAGGAGCAGACACCATGCTAGACACGATCTCACAGTGCTAGCCACCTCCACACGTGCTGATTCAGGCCAGCAGGGCAATCTCAACCCTCAGACTATGTCTCTGCCTACCAAATATTCCCTCTCACATGAATCACAGGCACTGGGGCCCACCATGTTTTAGTACCGCTGAATCTCTTGTTTGGAATCTTTTCTTTAAAAACAATGGAAAATCACAAATGAAGATGAATTCTCAAACTAGGGCAGTTACAGATTTTGCTAATAGAATCAAAGCCTGCTTCCTATATTATTAATTTGTAATGGCTTGAATAATATTTTCAGAAAGTAAGTTTTCTCAAATACTAGGCACTCACTTCCCTAAAGCCAAAAATAGCCAGACTTGCTCGGAAAGTAACTTTTGGCTGATGTATTTTCATAGTATAGGGCCACACCATGCGTGGCACACAAGATGACTTCTGGTGAAGCATGACACATAATTAAGAAATACTGCCAGCTGTGGTGGTACAAGTCTATTTCTCCTGTACTCTGGGAGGCTAAGGCAGGAGGATCCAAAGTGCACGCCTCACCTGGGGAACTTAGCAAGACTGTCTCAAAATTTTTTTAAAAAGGGATGTGGGATGGGTCTGGGGAAAAGACTAAAGGTAACAGTGGATCACAGTGAACACGTCATTCCCTGCACAGTGTTCTTCGATCCTCCATTAAGAGAGCATCATTCGGTGCTGGCAGCACCTCTCTCACTGGCACAAAGTGCTGACCTCTTCTGTTCAGGGCCTTGGCAGGGGTCCAATCTAGCTAGGACTTACGATTCTTTGTGCTAATTTTCTTTTGTGGTTGCTTTTTACTTATGGCAAACCGCTAGTGGTTTTCCACTTGGAGGAGTCATTACTTCTTAAAACAAAATTTAGAAGATAAATATTAAGTAAATAATAGTGTATGTAGAATCCCAGTGATCAAAGTTTGGGAAACAACGACCATAGTCTAATAAGTCATTTTTTAAAAAAATGATTTCAAAAGAAACCAAAACTGGTCTAGGAAGGAAACATATGTCACTGTATTTTTAATACTCGTAATGTTCCAGAGATGAGCTTGCCATAGCCTTCTCCTAAATCAGATTTCTAGGACTCAGGCCAAAATAGGAAAGAAAAGAACCCATTCCATACCATCCTGGACTCATAAAACCTTGTTACTGCGAATGTATAAATAACCTAATATTCAGCACAGTCATTTGCTTTAAAACATGTGTTTCCCAATTTCTGCAGCATCTTTGTATGTGGCCTACACTAATGCCTCACAAAGGCAAACTCAGTTGTAGCTCTCCTGCTTGGTCCTCACTGAGTTCCACACTTCTGCTTTGATTGACCTCCTGGGCAAGGAGTCAGGAGGGCCGGCCAGGTCTTCAGCAGTTTGTGACTGTTCCCCACCAGTTAGTCTGGAAGAGACAGGCTCCTCCTCACGATGCTCTCGCTGCCCGCATTGTTTCAAGAGGAGCTTCTAGCAGGTCTTGCGTGCTCACAGGCACGCCATACTGATTTTTAAAAAGAAAGCTGGAGAGAAAGAAAGCAGAACTTATTTGTGGTATCTGGTTTCTTCATCACAGTGGCAGTTAAGATCTGTCCCCTTCTTTTCCCCTTGAAGCCAAGGCCACACATCCAAAGAGTGGTGTCAGACATCATAATCAGGAGCCTTGCCCTGGGCTTGCCTCAGCCAGATCTGTAGTGTGACAAATGCTCCCACGGTCACATGGAAAAAAAGCTGCCAGAGGTTGCGCAGTTCATAGAGATACATGTTGCAGAGACAGATTAAGCCAAAAGTCAAAAATGACTTGACATTCCGCCAGCCGGTATAGTAGACAAGCAAATAACACTGTTCAAGATACAAAAATGGAAGATGATTAGGGTTACGACAAAGGAAACAGATGTTCCTAATATAAAATGGTAACAGATCTAACAATAAAATATGAGTCTGGAATAAGGGTATTTTTCATTAAAGCATTAAATATTCAGCTAACAAAGGTCCACAGATTGAAAGGGAAATAGATTTTTTCCTTTTATGGCTTCCATTTTGTGTCATATTTTGAAAGAAGGTACAACTGGATGATTCACTTGCAAACAGGCTGGGCAAATTCTCCACAGTGACAGAAACCAAGACACGTTGCCAAGGACTGAGGGAGCTCCATTTTCACCCTGAAAAGTACCAAAAGCTTGGACAAGCTATTCAGTAACATGGTCTCTGGTGTAACCTGAATCAGAGTACTCATGAAATCAACACAATTTTACCGATTCCCCCACTGACTGCAAAGACATATCCAGGTAGACTTGAGGGAGGATCTGTTTAACAGATATTATTGAGAGCCTCTAGCAACAGGCGTTGCTCTTCAGCTATGAGTAAAACAAAGCCATGGCTCACACAGAGCACACAGTATCACGGGGTTATAAACGTATTTCAAACAAATAATGTCAAACAGTTATGTCATAAAAAGGACAAGAGAAAAAGGGGATAGAGAATGGCAGTGAGTGCTATTTAGGTAAGATAGTAAAGAAAATGCCCTGCTGCCCCTGGCATTCCCCCTGGGCTGTTTTATTCCTCCCCATAGTATAAGAAACATACTTATAAAAATGCTTATTTTGGACTGGAGGAATGGCACAGTGGTTAAAGCACGTGCCTAGCAAGTGCAAGGCCCTGAGTTTGATTCCCCAGCACCACATAAAGCCAGGCAGGGTAGGGCACACCTGAAATCCCAACACTCAGGAGGCTGAGGCCAGGGAGTCCAAGGCCAGCCTGTGCTGCATAGTGAATATACAACCATGCTGGGCTACAGAGCAAGTCCCTGTCCCTAAATAAATAAATACATAAATGAATAAATAAATAAATAAAACCAAATACTAAAAATGTCTAAGGATGTAGCTCAGCATTCCCTGGGTTCAATCCCCAGTACCACCATCATTAAAAAAAATAAAACAACAACAACAACAACAACAAAACGCTTATTTTGCCATCTATAGCCTTTCAATAGAATCTGAGTTTCATGAGAGGAAAAACTTCTGGCAGCTCTGTTCACTTGTCTACCTCCAGTGACTGGCCTCGTGTACAGTAAGTGCTCAATAATATTTGTTGATGGAGTGAACTATTTTCTAGAAAACACCTAAAGTTGACAACCTGGCAAGTACTAAAGTTATAGCATTAAGAAAGAATCACAGGTTTCTGTGAAATTGTACCCACCATCAGAATGGAAAAGACATAAAGGGTGTTCTGTTAAATATGTTTAGTAGTGATATAAATCCAAGTTTTGATAATTTTAAAAGAAGAATGCTTTGCTACTTAAAATTAATTGAAAGCAGTTGTTTTAGCTGAGTGATTTGCACTGTGGAATACTTGGGGAAAATACTAGGAAAAAGTTTTTTCTCTTGAAATACTTTTAGAATCAGGAAAAAGTCACAGAAAGAATAAAGAATTCCTATACTCTTCACTCTGCTCCTTCTATAAAATTACTTAGACAGAATAATCATCAAATCAGGAAGTTAGCACTGACTCAATACCATTAGCTATTCCATAAGGCTGTATTCAAGTTTTGCCAGAAGTCCCATTAGAGTCCTCCTTCTGGACTCAAATCCAATCCAGGATTCTGGATTGCATTTAGTTATCATGTCTTCTCCAATCTGTAATAGCTACTAGGTCTTTGTTTTTCACAACCTCAAGGGTCTTGAAAAGTATTAGTTAAGTTACAGACTATTCCTCAATTTGGGTGTGTCTAGTATTTTATAAAGATTTAATTGAGCCATGCAATTTTGGTCACTTGATAAGGCACTGTATGCCAGGTTTCTCCACTGTGAAGTCATTATTCCCTATGTAATTAATAAGTACCTCATAGGTGTGCATGAGATTATGTAAATATATCATTAGACCTTATCCATTATTCTAGTATCCATTGGTAAGTCTTGTCTAAAACAGTTTTGCTGAATGTTCAGTTTGTATTTTTATCATTCTTTCTACATTTACTAACTGGAATTCTACTGTGAAGAAGAGCTTTTCTGGTTAAAAACTTTAATTCATGGTTTATAAGAACCTTAAAAAGTAATGGTCTCTACCAAATAGATTACTTGTTAATTACACTGAAGAAACAGACTCTTTGCAATGCAGAGATCTGGTAGACACAACTTCAACCAAATGATTAAACTTACTGTTTTCTCACCAGTGTAAGGAGAGATATACAACACGTATGCTATATAGTCCTATTATCAAAATATTTCCACTGAAATCAAATGATGAAAAAAATCCATCAAGCCAATCCAGATGTGGGCCATTCAAAGATAGCTGCTGTTATGGTCTGAACCTGGAATGTCCCCTAAAGCCTCATGTGTGTAGAAGTTGATTCAACCATGGGGGTTAATCCACTGATTTTGTGCACTGTAGAGAGGTAGGGCCTAGTTGCAAGGGACAGATCAGTGGAAGGGCACACCTCCCTCGCCAGCTCTGCCCTTCTCTCTCTGCTTCCTGTTGTGATGCCATGAGGAGCTTTTCTCTGGCCAAGCCCTTCAACATGCCTTCAACCACTGCAGACGACCCATCAGTGAACTGAGACCTTCTGAAACTAAGCTAAAATAAGTATTTCTTCCCTAAGATGTGGGTGTTAGGTAGTGTCCCAGCAACAAGAAAGTTACTACAACATCTGCCTAAACTCTTAAGAAAACTTCATGTTATGAAAAAATAAAACTAGAGAGAATAAAACAAGCCTTGGAGATTTTATTATATAGTGCAATGCATAACATAAGTACAATGCATAATCCTTGACTGGGACAAAACAACAAAGAACATTTTGGAGATAAATGAAATAATCTAATAGAGATCCTTGGGTATCAATGCTAAATTGTTGTGTGTGACATAGTATCACAGCCATGTGGAATTATGTCTATGTTCTTAGAAAATTTATGCTCAAGTATTTAGAGAGGAAATCTGTTAGCAACTTATGTTAAAAAACAACATCACAGAGACGTGTGTACTTCACTCTTTTCACTAAGCACAACAACCCCCCCCAGACATTATAAATAAAACAAGTATAAGAAGACACTGAATGGTGGAGAGAAGACAGACAAACTGGAGCTGAAGCAGCTGGCAAAAGAAATGCAGCAGATATCTTCCAATGAAACTGAAGCAAACAGAACCCAAAGCAAAGCATAAAACCCAGGACCTTAACCCTCTCTCGCAAAAGCTTAAGAAAGGTGTACCTCAGCAAGACAGAAATGGTCAGATAGGTTATGTTCTAGCTCAACTCAGTCAGAAAAATCCACTGCCCACTCATTCCCATACCATCACAGACTCAATGGGGAGACTGTCACACACACATCCAGCACCCCAGTGTGGCTTCGAGTAGGCAAACGGGAAGGCTAAAATCTCTTTCCCACTGGATGAGTTCCTCCCCACACCCCCATGGTGATGTCAGTAATGAGGAAGTGAAACTCAGTAACAGGACAGTGGATTTCTCATTAGGAACCAGAGACCAGAAAAAAAAAATGGAGCAATTTTTCTCAGATGCTAAAAGAAAAAGCTGTCAACTCAGAATGCTACACCTAACAACAATATCCTTTGATGTTCTCTAAGAGAAGGCTCAGAATTTGTCCCCAGGAGATGTATCCTCAAGGAATAGCTTAATCAACGTTCTCTAAACAGACAGGAAAATAATAGAACAGAGTAACCTTGAAGCATCAGGAAAGAAAAAAGAATGCAGTTCCTAGTTAGTTTTTTGTTGCTGGGACACAATATCTGACACTTAAAACTTAAAGCTTTATCTTTACCTCACAGTTTCAGGAAATCTCTGTCCATTCATGGGCAGCTGGCAAAGGTGAAAAAGGTCAGGTGGAGAACATGTGCTCATGGCATCACATGAGGAAGGATCAACTTTTTGGAGAAGCCAGGGTAAGTGTATATCCTTTCAGGCCACACCCTCAGTAATTGGCCACGCCCTTAGTAATCCATCCCTTCCACCCAGGCCCCATCTCCCAACAGCAAGTGAAATCTATAGATAAAGCACGAAACCCAAATACATAAAGCTTTTGGAGGACATTTCAGATCCAAATCATAAGGCACGGTAAACAAAAATATACCTAAATATAACACGTTCCCCTTTTCCTCTTGGGTTTTCCAAATTGTTTCACAGCTAAAGCAAAAATTATTCCATTTAATGTGTTCCAAGATATAAAGAGAATATTTAAGATAATTATTATTATAAGTAGAAAAGGGGAAAAGGACATATAGGGAGGCAAGGTATCTGCATTTTACTACAACTGGTAAAATGATGAGACCAAGACATTGTGGTAAGTACCTACAATGTAATCTACCTTTTAAGAGCTATAAAAAGAGATATTTAAAAATACTACATATCCACTGGAATGGAAATCTTTAAAAATTTTTAAGTAACTCAGACATAGTAGTGTAAATTAACCCACAGAAGGAGAAAAGAAAAACAACAAACCAAAAATAAGCCCTAATGTATCCATAATTATAGTATATATAAGTGGCTTAACTGTAGCAATTCAAAGACAGAGATTGGCAAAGTGCATCAGAAAACATACAAACAGATCAAAAAATATAATCTACTTAATGCTATCTACCATATAGTCACTTCAAATGATAAGTTGAAAGTATGAAAAGGAAACATGGTACAAACAATTAAAAGAGGGCAAGAGTGACTATATTAGTATAAGATAAACCAAAGAAGATTACCAGGGACAGAGAGTGATACTGTGTAAGAGTACATGGGCCATTCTGACAAGGCAACATGGCAGTCTTGAATGTGTGCGAACCAAATAACAGAACTGCACAGTATGCAAAGCAAAACAGAAATGAAATGAGAAGAAAAACTCACAGTTTAAACTCTTCTCTCAACAAGAGTAGAAATTAGTAAAATTGCAAATAGAAAAAATAATTTAGCTAGGCCTGGTAGAAAAGTCCTGTAATTAAAGTAGAAGGATTCCAAGTTTCAGTCCATTTCAAAATCAAAAATAAAAACGGTCTGGGGTAGTAACTCAGTGGAAAAGCCCTAGGCTTGACCCATAGTACCCCTGCAAAATATATATACACATGTGAGAGAGAGAGAGAAAGAGAGAGAGAGAAAGATGCCTATAGTTTGACTTCCTAGCACCACATAAATCAAGTGTGGTGGCGCACACCTGTAACCCTAGTACTTGGAGGCTGAATCAGGGGTACTGCTGTGAGTTTGAGGCCAGCCCTGACCACAAAGCAAGGCCCTGTCTCAAAAAGAAAAAATAAAAAAGAAAGAAAGAAAAGAGGGCTGGAGCCACAGGCAACTGCATGCGGAGGAAAGCTTGCGTGGGCCCAGGACATCTGACAGAGCTGGGAGAGGACAGAGCATCCCAACAACGGACAGGAGGCTGCAGGCTGGTCAGAAATCCTGAAGTCACATCAGAAGAGGAGGAAAAAAATAGTCAACTCGGTGCAGTCCTGAGCTGCCGGCTTCCATAGATGGAGGAAAGTCCAGAGCCAGAACCTCAGCCTGAGGTAGGTCAGTGTGGATCCAGAGAAGTGGGAACTGTCGGCTGCTGACGGCCCCAGCCTCCAAAAAATGAACCCATGGGTAGTGTGTACTACAAACGCAATGTGTGCTCCCCCTAGAAGAGGCCCCAGGATTCCAGATCAGAAACAGGGCTCAGCAGCCATCACAGGTGGTGACGTATGCAGAAGCCATTTTTAAAAGAAGGGGGAAAAAAGAAAGCCCAAGGACCCTTTAAAGTAAAAGAAAGCTCAGAAGAGCATGTCAGGGCTTTGGGGGTCATCCTTAAACAGTGCCTAGGAAGAAACCGGCACAAGCGGCAGAGAGGAGAAAAGAAGGGAAAAGGCTGCTGATCTCCCAAATGGCTCAGGGGCACCTCTGCTCCGAGGGTGGAGGGAAGCCAGGAAAGATGGAGAGCTTTGCTGAGTGGATGGGGGGGGAGGGGAACAAGACACCTTAAAAGGGGGATCATCACCCTGTTCCTCCAGCATGCACCAGAGGCTTCCAGTTCACCACTGCCCTGCACGACAGAGACACCTAGGACCAGGAAGTCCATCGCCTGTCCATCCCATGAGACAGAGGCTTCCAGAGGTTTCCAGGGAATTACATCACCCTGTCAATCCTGAGCCCGAGAGGTTTCCAGAGGCATCTAGGACTAGGAATTCCATTGTCCTGTCTGTCCCTTGGGCCAGAGGATTCCAGAGGCATCTAGGACTGGGCCTTCACCAAACCCTTCTTTCCTGTGCACCACAGACAGCCAGAGACAGCAGAACTGTGGGGAAACATGGTAACAAATCTCCTACAAAAAGACCTGACACCCCAGAAGATGGTACCAGGGGTGCTGAAACTGCAGAATCCAAAGATGAAAATGGCAAAAACGATGGTAACTTCTGGGCCCAGATATTCAGTGAATTAAAGCAGGAAATAAAACAGACAGCTCAAGAGCTACCCCAACACATAGCTAAGCTAACAGCAAATACTGAAAAGCTATTAGAGGAGAACAAAGAAGATATAAATGAGAAGATAATGAAAGCAATATAAGAAATTAGAGAAGAATACAACAGAGACATAAAAGAACTAAATGCAGATATTGAGGAAGTGAAAAACACACAGGAAATAATAAGTCACCACTTTGAATATTTTCAGAATAGAATGTCAGACATAGAAGATAAAATGATTGAGCTGGAACATACAGGCCATAAAGAACACAAAGCAAAAAAGGAAGAAAGCAAATCATTATAACAGGTGGAACAACCTCAGAATTATGGGAGTCCAGGAGAAGACTGAGGACAAAACAAAAGGCTTAAAGGACATGTTTAATGAAATTATGAAAGAAAATTTCCCAAATCTAAGAAAAGAAATAAACATGGGACTATCGCAGGCATAAAGAACACCAAACAACTTTGATCAGAAGAGATCCTCATCATGACACATCATAATTAAAATTCTAGAAACCCAACACAAAGAGAAAATACTAAAAGTGGTAAGAGAAAAACAGAAGGTGACCTACAAAGATAAGCCCATCAGGATAACTGCAGACTTCTCAACCCAGACTCTAAAAGCCAGGAGATCATGGAGCAATGTCATTCAAGCACTAAAAGAACATAAATACCTACCAAGACTGCTATATCCAGCAAAATTATCTTTTAATTTAAAGGGAGAAATTAAAACTTTCCATGATATAGAAAGCTTAAAGAAATTTGCCGGCATTGCAGAGAATACTTAAAGGAAACTTAGAAAGTGAAAGGTAGGCCAGCGATACCAATGACCCCAGAGAAAAAGTGACAACAGCTAGAGGAGAATGAGCTGAGAAAAAAGTAATACTGTGCACAAAATTAGGGATGAACTGATAGATAAAAGGAAAAACCAAATAGGGCAAAATGTTAATTATTAGTAAAATATGAGTAATCAATGTATAAAAGTCAAAAAAATCTGAAATAACTCAGCATAGCTATTTATCTATTGCTGTAACTGTAGCATACTTATGTGATACATATTTAAGTCCATTTAATGTAGCAAACTGATAAAGTCATAAGCTTGTTGAATGAAGCAATTCACTTTTTTGATGTTGAATGTGAGTTTATCCTCCTTGAGAGGCAGAAACATAATCAGCACCAAAACAGCTTGGAGGAAAGGTAACATCTAAAGAGAAAATGTAATTAAAAAATAGATTGATAATTAAATCATCTGATTGATAAACTTTTAAAACAGTACCAGTTCTTCTATAAAATCTGTGAAATCTCCCCACAACATTATTATTAGTAATAGCATAGTAGTATGCAAAATAGAATAATTACTAATTAAGAATACAACATGGGGAATTGACATAAAATCTCTTAAGAATATAAATGCATGAATATATGAATAGACAGATAAAATTATAAACCAAATCTAGCAGAATGTTAGTAATCAGTGAAATGTGAGTAAATAAGTTATGAAAATTAAAAAATTCTGAAAAACTAAATTTGCCTTCATATATTTTACTTTAAGTATATTTATGTGGTACAGATTTAAGTTCATTTAATGTAGCAATGTGATATAGTTTTAACTTTGTTTTATTGTAGCAATTCACTTATTAGGTCACTGATGAAAATTTATCCTAAGAAAACTGGTTGATGTAAAGATAACCCTGTGAATGTACAAGTATGCACCTTTCAGTATTCAGCTAAGGCATTTGAAATTTAACTTTTTTTCTTCTTCTTCTTTCCCAAATTTACTAGTCTTTTGAACTACATGCTTGTAGTTACTTTCTAATGTGAACTGGTGAGTAAGGCCAGGTTTAAGAATAGCAACAAAGATATAGCAAAATGTAGGAAAAAAACTTCTGATAAATATCCCAATAAAGGGATTGGTTGGATTCAGAGAAGAGGCATCAAGATTTCACTACTGCGACCCATTCGAGGAACAGGAAGCTGAGTTAGAGTGGTGACTTAAGTGAAATGACTTAGGTCCGGATGATTAATATGTTAAGTACTGTATAGTTCTCTGACTTGGAAAATCCAGAGCACCGACAATCTATAGAACCACATGAAGTGATAGCCGGAGTTGGGGGAAGGTATAGGAAGGGGGTCAGAGGGTCAAAAATGGGAAGGGATTGTAAAGTTGATATGATACGTATGTGCATGAAATATCCAAATCATTGTAAACAGTATGTATTACATATTTATATTAATAAAAATAGGGAAATTTTTTAAAAGAATAAAGAAAAGAAAAAGAAAAAGAGGGAAAACTGATCAAAGAAACAATATCAAAATTAAAATTTTTTATTTTGGAAAAAACCCTGTAAAGAGGATGAAAAGACAAGCTATAGAGTGGAAAGAATATTAGTAAACTACATATCTCACAACTAGTATTTAAAATTTATATAAAGAACTTGTTAAAAAGACTCCACCAACAACAGTAAAAAAGCGAATAATCCATTTAAAAATATGCAAAAGACATGCATATATATTCCACTGAAGGGGATATACAGATCAAATAAGTGGAGGAAATGATGCTGAATATCATTAGCCATTACGGAAATGCCAAGTTAAAAATCACACTGAAGTGTTACATAATGGAAAAGGCTACAATAAAACATAATAAAACATAATGGTAACACAAAATGCTTGAGGCTGCAGAGAAACTGGATCACCCGAGCACTGGTGGTGAGAAGGCAACATGATAAAGCCATTCTGTCGGTTTCTTAATAAAACTAAGAATGCAACTACCACATGACTTAATGATTATACTGTGTTCATACAAAAACTTACAGCTTTATAGCAGCTGTATTTATAATTGCCAAAATTAGAAACAAAGATGTCCTTCAGTGAGTAAGTAACTAAACAAATGGTGACATTCATATCATGAAATACTACTCAGTAATAAAATATGAATAAGTCATTAATTACATGACAACTGGAAGGAATCCTCAGAACACTATGCTAAATAAACAAATAGCAATCACGGAAGATTACTATTATGAACTGAATGTTTGCCCCCAACACAGACACACACACACACACACACACACACACACATATGAAAAAGTGTATATTGAAGACTAAACCTTAATATGATGGAATTAGGAGGTAAGGCCATTGGGTAGAGGAAATCATCAGGGCAGAACTCCCACAATGGCAACAGGGTCCTTCTGAGAGACAAATGCTTTCTCTCTTCCTGTGAAGTCACAGCAAAAAGTTGGCCTCCCACAAGCCAGGTGAAAGACCTTTACCAAGAACTGTCTCTGCCAAAGCCGTGGTTCTGGACTTCCAGCCTTCACGACTGTGGGACATAAATGTCCACTGTTCACAGTAGAGTTTATGATATTTTGTTGTAACAGCCAAAACTAAGGTCTATACTATATGGCTCTGTTCACGGAGCGTAGTGAAGGCAACATGAAGGATCCATCTGGTGACAGGGCGACAGGAATGCTTTTGTCTTGACTGTGTCAATATCAACATTCTAGCTGCGATGCTGTTTTACAGTTTTGCAGGACAGTACCACTGGGACTATAATTATCTCAAAATGAAAAACTTAATAAGAAAACAACTGTACAGACACATATTTGTCTACAGCTTACTTTATACACAACTATATGCACTCCATATGCACAGAGAGGCTAAGGAGGTGCAACACCTCTTAGTACGCCAGCATTTCAACTTCTCTGTCACCTTAAAAGCATTCAAAAGAAACACTGAGGGAAATGGAGTAGTCTCTAGTTTCTCCACTGATCCTCCACTTTCTATTCAGTCTTGTTTTGCTTGTGGTACTGGGAGTGGAACCCGAGGCCTCAGGTGTGCCCTGCTTTGCAGTCCTATCTGAAGGGCTTCCCATCAACATCAGCTCCACCTGGCTGAGCTCTGCATGTCCACAGCACCTGCATCTTTTCAGGTCTGGCCTAATTTATTCAAACATATCCTGACAGCCAGAGAAATGGCCTATCGTACGGCAAATGTAACCGTGGAGAAAGCAGGGTTATTGTCACTCTGCTCAGCATATGTGGAAAATGGGAAGCCTTCTATCCATCTGCATGAAGAAAACTGGTATTTTGCTTTTCTTTTGAAAAGCATGATTTTTTAACTTCTCTCAGATAAAAGAACACTTGGGTGATACAGCTGCACATGACGTAACTTCTGAACCACTCTATGCTGCTTGGGGAAGCAGAAGAGGTGTGCCTGGTGGCCAGGAACAATGGCAGGAAGTTTCCCAGATAAAGTTCAAATCACTAATAAGCCATAAGAACTGTCCAGACTTCAGTGAAAAGTGGACGACAGTAGGATTAATGTGGGGCCTTCGGAGAGGACTTAATAGTCTAACTAACATAAAAGGCAAAGTGCAACGCCATTATTAGTAAGCATTTAAAATTACCTTAATGAGGCAAAATAGCCAGAGCTTGTCTTTTACAAGAACAATTAGTCATAAAATATTTAAAAGCTAATGCTTACCTTTAGAATCAAATGAGATTATACAAATCAATATTATAACTTTATAACATTATAAAAATTATAATTTACTTTTTATTTTGACCTGAAGACAGTATGGTATCATGGAAAAGAACTGGCAATTTAAAATTCAAGGAGAGGAGCTGTAGGAATGGCACAGCGATTTAAGCTCTTGCCTTGCAAGCACAAGGCCCTGAGTTCAACTCTCTAGCACCACATAAAGCTGGCGATGGTAGCACCCGCCTGTAATCCCAGCACTTGGGAGGCTGAAGCAGGAGGACTGTCATGATTCCAAGGCCAGCCTGGGCTATGTAGTGAGTTCAGGACCAGCCTGGGTTACAGAGCAAGACCCTGTCTCAAGAAAAAAAAAAAAAATCCAAGGAGAGAGAAACTCCGGGCCCTCCACTTTCTGGGGTGGTACTGAGACTACTTTAGCTTTCCCACCTTCCAGCATAAGATAAGACCTGCTGTGGGCAAAGACTGTGGAGATAAAAGTAGAAAATCTACACAGAGCTATTTCACAAAATTAAAGTACAGTGTGACTTCAACAAAGGCAAATTTTCACCTTACCTGTATGAAATGTCATTCACTATAATTAAACCTGTCAACTTGATAGCAATTTTCTGCAGATAATATCAAACAGCTTAAAATTAAAATATTTTTAGAAATGGGCCATGGAAACTAAAATTTCTAATAGGTATTTACATAAAATTAAAATGTCTATATTCTTCAAAATTTTCCTTAAAAACCCCTACAGAGTGGTACATAACCTTAAGTTTGTAGTTCTAAATCTCATTTTTCCCCAGATAAACCAGAGGAATGTGTCACTTACAAAAGTAAGGTCAAGAGACCTTGCATGCTTTACTACATGCTAACACCAACATTCCTGAGTTCTTGGCAGAGCTATTCCTCCCTTCCCTACCAATCTGCGCCTCCTCTGCCCTCAGAGAAGCAAGCCAGCCTCTCTATCACTCAGACGCAACATTTCCTCCCTCCCAAAGCTCCCATCTATCCTGTCTTCAAGTCTTAATCTTCCTTTTCCATGGCAATATTTTCCCACTCTATTACAACAGTTCAGCTTCTCATTACTTTCTTCCTATAACAGAACCATCTCTTGTCTCGGTTACCTTCTCATTGCTGGAACATGGTACCTGACATCCACAACTTAAGGCAGAAAAGGTTTATTTTTAGCTCAGCTTAAAGAGGTCTCAGTCCATTCACGGGTACCTAGCAATAGCAGAAGAGTCAAGTGGAGAACAGCTGCTCATAGCATCATAAGAAAAATAAAAACCCATGAAGACATATGGATAGGCAAGGACTTTCTCAATAAAACACTCGAAACACAGGAAATAACACCAAGAATCAACAAATGGAATTATATCAAAAGGCTCCCGAACAGCAAAGGAAACCATTAACAGAGTAAAGACAGAACCAACAGAAAGAGAAAAATAATTTGCCAGCTACTCTTCAAATAGAGGATTATTATCTAGAATAAACAAAGAATGGAAAAAAATCAGACACCCTCAAATAAAAGAATCAATCAAAAAATGGGCAATTGAAGTGAACAGACAATTCTTAGAAGAAGTCCAAATGGTTAATAAATACATGAAAAATTGTTCAGCATCTTTAGGCATCAGGGAAATGCAAATCAAAACACAAGGTCCCATCTAACTCCATTAAGAATGTCTGGCATTAAGAATTCAAAAAACAACAAAACGCTGGTGAGGTTGTGGGGGAAAAGGAACACATTGTTGATGGGACTGTAAACTGGTACAACCATTACAGAAAGCAGTATAGTATAGAAAGTCCTTAAAAAATTGAAAAGAGATATCCAATTTGTCCCAGCTGTGCTTCTCCTGGGTATCTCTCCTCAAGAATTAAAATCATCATACAAGAGTGATACATGCATACCCATGTTTCTAGCAGCACAATTTATAATAACTAGATCTTGGAAATAACCAATATGATCATCATCAGACAAATGGATAAAGATGTGGTAGATTGCTTCATGTGGGTCCTTTGCATTCTCTCTCCCTCTCCCAACATGGCAGTCTCAGCAAAAAAGAAGAATAAGAAAGAAAAAACTATCCCCCTAACAGACTTTCTGGGTGAGGATAGGGGAACTGGTGGAGGAAGCACCGATGTCTTCAAACCAGTCAGCTGGGCTGATGAAACAGATGGATGACCCGGAAGGAGATGTTTCAGTCATTTGGCATAGCACTTCCAATTGACTGATCCATCCTTCCCACTGCTCCATGGGCTGCTCGGGAACTCTACTGGAGCCATCTTCCCAAGTCGCCACCCTACACTACCTTTCTAGAGAACTTGCCCTATGATATAACATTAGACTATGTTAGGAGTAAGGAATTCTTTAGAGGATTAAATATCAGTGCAGTGCATTTACTATGTGAACCTAGCAATTTTGAGAAGTTAAAGGGTTTTGGCTATGCTGTGTTTGAAGACCTGGATTCCCTCCTCAGTGCACTGAGTCTCACTGAAGAGGCTCCAGGTAATAGGAAAATTAGAGTGGACATTGCCAACTAAGCCTAGGAGAGACAGAGACGACCATTCTTTCGGCAGAGATAGAAATCAGGATTCTGACAAAGCAGACACATACTGGAGGGCATGTTCTGCCACAGAGAGCTTTGACATCACTAAGAAGTGATGTCAGCTCTGGAGACAAGTAGCGAGACTGTTATGATTCAGACCAGTAGAGATGGGTAGCAAGATGGGTTTCATGATGGTCCATGCCAAGATACGGAGCCAAAATCATTATGACGACTGAGGCTATGACTCCAGAATAGGCAGTGGTAGAAGAGCATTTGGTAGTGGATACCAAGAGATGATGACTACAGCAGAGGAGGTAGGGACTGCTATAAAGACCAGTGACAGATGGGACAACTGGTAACGAAGTTCCAGAGATGATTACTCTTGGGATGATTACAGGCATGATGACAGAGGTCCTGTCTAGGACCCAAATTGAACCTAAAGCCTCAGGGTACTCCTAAGGAAGACGATTCTTCTGCTAGCACCTCGCAGTCCAGCTTCTATATTTGGGGGGGGGGGGGCAAAGCCTAAGCCTGTTGACATAGTTGCTAGAGAAAGAGAAGTACAAAAACAACTACAGAAGGAACAGAAAAAATTACAGCATCAGCTCAATGAGCCAAAAGTAGAATGTTGACCCAGGAAGAGACACCCAAGCTGGCAAAGTGAAGAAACTCAGGAATGGGAACAGTCAAGGACAGAAAGTGAGTCGTCACAGGCTGGGACCTCAGCCTCATCTGGCAGAAATGCATGAAGGAGACAGAAGGAAAAATCTCTAGAAAATGAAACACTCTGTCACTCTCCAACTTCTAAGTCTTCCAAACCTGATCAACCACTAAAGGTAATGCCAGGCCCTCCACTAAAGGAGAATGCAGGGGTGAAGCAAAGTTCTGACCCTCCTGCTTGATTTCAGAGCTCACAAAGCACCAGGTGTTAGGGGGAAAGCAGCTCCAGCTCAGCCATCTGAGGAAGGACCGGCAAGGAAAGATGAAAATAAAACTGATGGGATGAGTGTCCAGAAAGGCCAAACTGGAAACTCCAGCTGTGGTCCCAGAGATGGAGGGAACAAAGACCACTGGAAGGAGTCAGATAGGAGAGATGGCAGAAAGGATCAAGATTCCAGATCTGTACCCGAGCCAAAGAAACCTGAGGAAAATCCAGCCCCTAAGGTCAGTTCTGCAAGCACGTACGCTGCTCTCTCTGTGGACAACAAAGACGAAAACAAGGGGGAAGACTACACTGAGTAGACCTCCACGTCCAGTGCTTTCTCCTAGTCTTTCTCCACCCTGGAACGTTCGAGAGCAAATCAAACCTCTATCCAGACAAGACAGTTTTAAACCATCTCCCGAAGATCTTTCTTTCTTTCTTTTTAATGAAAATTTTTTTCATGTGGCTGCAGCCTTTAAAGTATTGAAGTAACCACAGAATTGCCAGTATAGCTAGAGAGACAGAGACTACAGCTTTTTAATGGAAAAGTTGTGGTGTTCATCAGATACCATGCAGTTGCCTGTGTGAATAGTGCCTGGAGTAGACCTCCATTTAGAAGACGGTAACGATAGTGACAATGTTTGGATTGGCTGGGCAGTAGGGGAGGTATAAGGAAGAGTGAGATTTCTACCTTTTAATTCTTACCTAATTAAGGCATACATGAATCTGTAAACATTATCTGAATAAATTTTTCATCCTTTGAGAGGTTAAAAAAATAAAGGAGATGAGGTATATTTACACAAAGGAGTATTACTCTGTCGTAAAGAAAGATAAATGTGAATCGTTTGCAGGAAAATGGATGTACCCAGAGATGATTGTGCTTAGTAAAATGAATCAGACACAGAATGTTAAAGATTTTATGGTTTCTCTAATATAAGAAACCAAGCTAATAATAAAAAAAAGTAAAAGAGAGATAGGAGAAGGTAAGAAGACAGACTTTGTGGAGAGGAGAAGGGGATAAAGGGGAAGGTGAAGGGGTAAAAAGAGGAAAAGGAAGTAAAAACGATCAAGATGTGATATGTAAAAACACCAATCTCTGGAGCTGATTGTTATTATTATGTATTACAAATACATACTAATAAAAGAAAAAAAGAAGAAGGAATTAGGACTTGAGAAGCAAGAGTATATATATATATATATCCTTCTAGGTCTCATGTCCAGTAATCGTCCCCCATGCCCAGTAATCCTATCACACCCTCTGTAATCTGCCCCTCCCTACCAGGCCCACCTCACAATAGCACATGAAATCCATACATAATCCACAATATCCAAATTGAAGGACATTCCAGATCCAAACCCTCATGCCACCAGTCTGTCTGCTCTTATAATCCTTCCTACTCATCACTGCTAAATTAAAGATCCCAAAGTCCTGATTCTGCTACTCTACTCCTCATACAAAGACTTTCCCCAGAGTCCAGAATCCTCAGCCTGGAGCAGAGGCAGAACCTGAACCACCAGTCAACAGAAAATCTACAAGAAGCCTTTACTGCCATTCAGATGACACACCACCTCTGAAGCCAAACAGAAAAAATCAACATTAAGGTCACTGGCACCTAAATACACGTAAAATGGAGATGCAGGCAGAGTCTCAAATTAAAAGAGGTAAAGAACTCAAATATTGTTTTTATTTATTTAAAATGCCCAGGCAACTACAAGACTTGATACTTGAAACAATCTATAAAAGTGTTTCCTAAAATGGAATAAAACATACCTGGTAGAGGCAGGCTGCTGTTCCAAGGAAAAATGCAATGATGTAATTAAAGTCCTCACCATCGCTCTGTAGAAAACAAAAAAAAAAAAAAATTACTTTTCTTCTGAAGGAAGCTATTTCAAAGAAACAAAACAAAACAAAAAGCACCAGGGGGGATGGGAAAAGACAATGTTTATTGTAGCCAAAATGGTATATGAACGTCTGGAGAGCCCTAAAATAGAAACAAAATACATTATCAGAATCAAAGCATGAGAGGACAACAAGGACTACAAATGTTTTGCTGTGCTTTGGCCTCCCGGGTCAGTTTCATTTCCCCCAAAAGACTGAAAGCACTGGAGAGTTCTCTCACAGTACAACAAGCCTGTCTTCTTCCTGCAAAAGAAACACGAAAATGCACAGAGGTACTCCTGCTCACTGGGATCACTACTTGATCCAAATAAAAATCGGCAAACTACTATCTAGTTAGCACATCACTGAATTGTCCAATAAAGTAACCTGACATGATTAAGAGCGAGAGGAAAATGGGAACGCTATTGTCCACTAGAGTGTGCTAAGTCCCAGAGAGAAACGTCAGGTGTTCTGTGCTAGAAAACCACCACCCAGAGGAGACCAGAGCTAGACCATGCATGGAATATTTCTTGCAGAAGAAAGCAAACGATGATAGGGAATCACTAGAGCTTTTCTATTTGATTTTAGGGCCTCTTAAGTACTCCTATTCATCAGCTTCCTTCAATGTATTCAAGGCAGGAGGATTAAATGTTTTTCTTCCACACAGTAACATTAAATGTGGCCATTTTCTTATGTTAGAAAAAATATCTTCTTTTGGCCCCCATGCATCCAAGACATGAACCAGACATGGGCATCAACCAAAAGCCAAGCTGAGATAAACAAGCCTCCTGGCTCAGGAAACGAGCACCACCAAGTCAATGCTACTCAAGTCAAAGATGAGAAACATCTCGGAACGAGGAAAATTTCAACAAGAAACAGGAGGGGTCTCCATGACTATGTCTTCCTAGAAGACAAAGAGAAAACAGCCTTTGCACAGCTCACAGGGCCACAGAACCATCAGAAGCAGAGGGGGAGTGGCTTACCCTGGTGAGAAGATCTTAAAATAGGAATCATTAATCTGTTTAGGATGCTCTGGTCACTTCTACCCTGAGGCAGGGAAAGTCAACATGAAACTTCTCCACTGTAATAATCTAAGACTTTAAATAAGCTCTGCTTGTCCTTTATTTTTTTAAATGACCTTTTTTTCTCATTATAAAAGTTCGGGTTCATTGCAGAGAAGTGCAAATTATACAATGAAGAAATTCACACAGTTCACAACGCTAGAGGAATCACTGTTAACCCTTTTTTTGAGTATTTCCCTTCCACTTCTCTCTCCCTGCATCCTTCCCTTCTCTCTCTTTCCTTTTCAAAGAACTGGAAGGACACTTTTGTATTTTACCTTTGGTACCTCACATTTTATCATAATATCTTCTCAAGAACGTTAATATTCCTCACGCCCAGAATATGAAATGTTTATTGTAGTCAAAATCTTAACAAAATGTATATGAAAGTTTGTAGAGCCCTACAATGTAAACACAATTATAAGAATCAAAGCACAAGGGGCCAACAAAGATTACAACTGTTCTGCTGTGTCTTGGCCTTCCAATGCAGGAATATACTATAATTTAATCATTGTCCTATAATTAAATGGTATTGTTACTCTATAGTTTCATTTCAAAACTCTTACAAATGTTTTAGGATATAAGAGTACATTTCTAGAGTTAGGCCTATTTTCAGATCTTTTAGGCTAATTATTTAACTTTGCTGTCCACAAAAATAAATATTATAGAGATTAAATGAAGCGATATTTGCAAATATCTAGAAAAGAATATACACTAAACCTCTCCCCTTCACCACTGTCTGTAAAACATGTGATAATCAAGCTACCTTTCAGGATTGTTCAAGCCTCTAGGGTACTGACCTATCTGCTCATTTAGATCTGTCTTTCTTGAAGGCAGAAAGTAGATGTTACTATTTACATGAAACTGTACCCACAGCACAAATTCCAAAAATGCACAGCAAATTGGGTTGAGCTTAGAAAAATCTTTAATTCTAGTTGATAAAGACTCTCTAAGTATATTCTTCCATTCAGTAAACATTCACTAAGCACTCAGGAGCCAGGTAATATGTCATCAGATCTATGACTCTCTAAGAAGGCAAGTCACAAACCAGCACTCCCCACTCAAAGTGGTAACTCAGGGCTACGCGGGTGTATGGGGCCACTGGAGATGCACCTAATTGTGCCTGGAAAAGAGAAGGGGAAGGATTCTCAGAGAGAGACAAGCTGTCCCTGGGTTTTGAAGGCTGAACAGCGAGACAAAGTAAGAAGAGAATGGTAGGCAAAGGGAGTCACACGTACAGCTCTAAGAGGGAGGAGGCTAGGCTACTCCAGTGTTTCTGTTTAGGCAACAAGTGAAGGACCGCCTGCTTTAAGTTCAGAATATAAGAGAACAAAGAATTTAAGAGCAGAAAACACTAAGCTCGTTTTGGACATGCTATTTGGAGTTGACAGTGGGACATTAAATAAATGTCATTAGTGGATAGTGGGTCTGCTGCAGGAAAGAGTCTGGAAATTCAGCTTGGCAGGTATCACATAAACAGCAGTGAAAGAAACAGCTCATGATACCCAAGTATAAGTCTTAATTCTTGACTGGCTTCTATAATAAATGGAAAGAATATGAAAAATTAAACACACAGAGGACACTTTAGGGACAACCATGGAAATTTGAGTATAGTTTTTCATCTAGATAATACTGTCCCAATTTTAAATTTCTTTAGTTGGTTTTTGTTTGTTTTTGAACTACAGCAATCCTACTGCCTCAGCTTCCCCAGTGCTAGGATTACAGGTGTGCATTACCACACCCAGCTAATTTCTTTAGTGTTAAGAGGGTATTATATTTATATAGGGGAATGTTTTAGTTCTTGAGTCATTCATATTGAAAAACTTTGTGAATAACTGTAATGATACCTTAAGTTTTACTTTGAAATGCTTCAGAAAAAAAAAAGGAAAGACAGAAAGGAAGAAAAAAGGCAGGTACACAGATGGATGTTAACTGCATTGTTCTTTAAACTTTCTGTAGCCAGAATACTTTCAAAATAAGATATTGTACAGTCTAGGGCAAAGACAAATACAAAGAAAAAAATGCTATGTGATCACTGAAAAGAATGAAATAGCTCTTTTTATACTAATATAAAATGATCTCCCACATACTGGTTAGTGAAAAAAGATGCAAATTAGTATTAACAGTATATTACCACTTGTATAAAAACAATTTGAAAGGAATAATCACATAAGTAAATACATAAATATACAGATATTGGCATGTGCACTTAATCTCTCTATATGGACACGTTATTGACTGTGAGAAGTAGAAAGAGAATTACTTTAAGGTGAAAAGTACCTATCCACTTTGTAGGCTCTCAAATTTACCATGTGCAGGGATCAGAGGTGTAGCTTGGAGGTACAGTGCATGCTTAGTGTTCATGAAGTCATGGGTTCAATTCCCAGATAGGAAAAGAAAGAAACAGGAAGGAAAGGAAGGAAAGGGAAAGGGAGGGAATCAAACGGGAAACATAAAGGGAAGGGAAGGAAGAAAATTCACTATTATTAACTTTTTCAAAAAACCACTTGAAAATATCCACAGACAGGTGTAGAATTAGAAGACTATAAGGCCAAGAACAGAGTAATGGGGAATACCGCTATTCAAAGGACAGCTAGAAGAAGAAAGTTTATCACATAAACTCAAGAATAGAATGAGAAATTTAAAAGCAACAAAAATGGAGAAAGTAGTTGCATGGAAATAAAGAAATGAGAGCTTGTAAAAAAAAGTATGACACATCAAACTCTTAGCAGTGATTAATTCTGTTTGTAGGCTTTCTAAAGAGAAGTCTTTAAAATTAAACAAGGAGTTATTTTGAAAAGGAAGAACTGAAGGACAGAGGACATGAGGCAGAAAAGGCACATCAGGACACTGAAGGAAGTAGCTGCACAGCTTGGCCATCAGAAAGACACTGGTGAGCTTAATGGTCAGTGCCCATAAGAACTGTGGGGGGCAGGAAAGAGATCACAGCAGATCAGAGAGTACAGAAGGGAAACAAGAGCATCACCTACTGTTTCATAAACCTTACGAGGAAGTATCGTCAGGACTCTTTTGTGCCTTTTTTGTTCATGGACAGCAGAGCTGAGGGAAAATAGCCTCCAGAGAGAAAGCAGATGAAAGGCAAGAAGGGCACAACTAGTGGGTGGGGGAGGTGTTTAAGGTCTAGATGGGGACACGAGGGGGAGTGGATGGGGCACATGGGGATACAAGGGGAAAGGGAAAGGGGTTGAACAGAGAGGCAGGGGCACAGGTAAGGAGTTCAAATAAAAATGTAAAAATAAATCACTATTCATTAGAGAATGCTAGGGTATCAAAATATTACTTTGAAACGTAGCACAGGGAATAATTTTTTAAGGTAAAGATGAAAGGACTATGCCTGATGGCACAGTTCTGTAATCCCAGCATTCTACAGAGGCCAAGCAGGTGGATTCCAAGCTTGAGCCCAGCTTGGGCAACTTACCAACTTCGTGAGACCATGTTTCAAAATCGAAAATCAAAAAGACCTGGAAGTGCACACCCTGGATTTAATATCCAGTACACACACACACACACACACACACACACACACACACAAATAAAGATTTTTTAAAAAACCAACAACTTAGAATTCAAGGCCTTAAAGATGTATTTTAAATTACTATCTATATAATATTCACCCAAGAAAGCTATATGCCTTCAGGGAGGTCTAAAATTATGATTCCCAAATAAATTATTTACTCTTAAACCAAAGATTAGAGCCACCCAATCTGGGTCCTACCTTTCTGTATCCTCTATCATTACCATGATCTGAAACCTCCACTGTGGGTAACTTCAAAACCATAAAGGTTTAGGTCTGGTGTCCTGGAATGTGTTCCCTCATTTGTCCTCAGAACAAGACAAGCAAAACTATCTCCAAGCACTAGTCAGGCACCACAACGTTTTTCTCTAAGCAAACATATAATCCCAGTAGGACTGGAGCAATGGAACTCTCTATTTTTGTTCCAGTGAACTTCCAAAGGCAGTAATTCTCATTTTGCTGAGAGGATCAGAATGTGTTGGGAAATCATCTATAGCTTACCTAGGAAGACAAACCACCTGTGGATATATTCCCTCCAACTCTGCACTCTGTTGTTTCCTGTCTTCTCTAAGAATCACTGTTCTAGGAACAACTAGCGATGACTGGCAGGATGCACCAGGCAACAGCAGATCAAAGATTTTAAAACACACAGGCTAAGGGAATACAAGGGCAGATGCAAATGCCCCTAATTTTCCTGACAGCTAAGAATCCAGTGTGAACCAATTTACAGTTCCCTACATTGATAAGACTAGAGTTAATCTGGTCTAGGTCAATAGTGAAAAAGAAAGAATTCTCTATCAACCTTTTAAAAAAAAAAAGCAAAGACACAAGCATTTAGACTTTTCAAATTATAAATTATCCGATTAAAAAGACCAATTCAGACTTTTTCCTAAGTTATTCTATGCTTCTTTCACACTCGATCACCAGCTTTGATGAATTATTTAAAACATTATTCCCACCCCCAAAAATACCCTTGAAGCTTCTAGGGAAAAGGTGGAATCTAAGGCAGGGCCAAGAAGAAACTATAAAAACCCTGAAAAAAATATGCATTTTTCTCTTAACTCTTAAAAAAAAAACCCTGACTTTTACCTAAAATTCTGTTTATTTGAAAATCTACCAAGTAAGTTAGATTAAGAACAGCTCACTTCCTCTTTTTTCCACTTATCTAATTGGTGATAATAATATTTCTCTTCTTTCTTTGGCGCTGGGAATCAAGGGCCTCATGAACCCTAGGAAGAACATTACCACTGAGCTACATCCCAGCCCATATTTACTTTACTTATTTAAAAAATTTCAAACTGCTCAAGTAGGGAAACAATACATAGAAAGGTATCTGGTGAAAAGTCATTCCCCTACCTTTTCACCATTGGTCTATTTCCCACCATGTTTATGACTTTTCTTTACTTCCAGTGCTTACTTATGCAAAATAAACATACTGCTATTCAAGCAGGCAACTCTTGATAGGAGAAGTGGAAGTTGAGCTGGCAAGTATTGTTGGGTGCAAGATGAGGCAGATGACCTAATCTGTGTCTCTCACTGCCTTTAAAAACAGCCATTGTTCTAAGAGACAAAATTCTATACATGAATCTTGAAGCATGATTCAGATTCCTCAACCCAGGCTCTATTCTGGCCAGAGCGCTAATGTCCTAATGTCCTCATCTGGCCTGAGTGAAAAGCAAGGCTCATCTCTTCCATGGGCACAGAGGCCCAGCTGGGTACAACAGGTTGTACTGAACCACTGCTAAGGTATATTACACTTAACCAAGGAGCATCAAAGCCCAGAGCAAGAACAGTGCTCCTCTTTACAGTTTTACTTCAATTATCTTGTTTTAAGTGTTTTTCAACATACACTTATTTTTAGAGCACTTTTGGTAAAACCAAAATATCAGAAGTCCCTATACATCCCCCTTTCTTCTGCTCAGTGTCCTTTATTCACTTCTTACACCAGTGTGGTACATGTGTCACAATTAATGAACCAATATTGACACATTATTATTAACTACAGCCCACAGTTTGCATTAGGGATCACTCTTCACATTCAGTAGTTCCAATAACTACACAATGACAGGTATCCACCATTACAGTAACACAAAGAATAGTTTTACTAGTTCACTGGACGGTCAGAAAAGTCATGATGTATTGTTCTATGTTTTTCAAGTCATTTATTTATGTAAAGAACAAAGATAAATCAATGATGCATTTTGTTGTGTTCCATACCCTTTTGCTATACTTCGATGAGCTTCATAATTCCTAGATCATAAAGGATCTGTCTCTATTGGCAAAAAAACTGAACAACGTGCTGATTTACAGCCTCATCTGAATTGACTGCTACACTGTACGAGGAATTCTGAAGAGTGAAACAAGTGGAAGTGCTTTAACACAACCCATCCACACTTCAAAAATTTTTGAATGATGACCAATCTTGTGTGTTGTCTCATGTTGTAATGATGAAAAACAATTTCTTGACAATTAACAAGCTCTGGACATCATTTCTGAACGATAGATTCATTTAAACTGTCCAGTTGCCTGCAGTACACATTCAAATTGACTGATTCCTTGGCAGGAGCTTGAAAAACACACCACCTTTAAAATTCCACCATACTGAGAGCATAACTTCCCTCTTATGAATTTCTGCTTTTGATGTTATTTTGAGGCAAATCATCACGTTGTTATAAACAACCCAATTCTCATCACCAGCTATCAGTTGCTTAAAAAAAGGAGATAATCTCAAATGTTTACAAGTGCTGTCAAATGAACTTGAGTTCATGAGGAAGCCAAATATTGAGCTTGCTTATTATGTATCCCAGCTTCTTGAGGTGGTGGTAAATGCTTGGATGATGGAAGTTCAATATTTCTGCCATCTTTCATGTCATGTAATGTGGTTTTGACTCAATCAATGCCTTTATCTTATTGTTCTCAACCTCCATGGCTCTCTCTGATTAAGGAGTGTTGGTGAGATCAAAATGACCAGCACAGAATTTTGTGAACCACTGTTGACACTGATGTTCTTGTAGAGCACTGTCACCACAAACCGCGTGCAACTTTCCACAAGCTTGATGCACGTTCTTCCCTGTACCAAAGTAAAACAGTAAAATATGGCGAAAATGTTGTTTGATCTTCCATCTTTAACTTTGTAAAATCTGCAAAACTCAACCAAATTGCTCATTTTTTTAGAATGAAGACAGACTTGTCAGCTGTCAAATGACATAGTGATAATATAGATACAAATTACTCTAGTACTTCCAAAAATGAACTAGCACCGTCTGTCGTAAAATTGTGTCAGGACTTTTCTGACAGACCAATAAGAATCTTACGTTTCAGAATTCTAGCAATTTCAGATTTTTTTTTTTACTGTGTATAGTTTTGCCTCTTGCAGAATGTTATACTGTTGGAATCATGCAACAGTTTTTGCATACTGGCTTCTTTCATGTACCAGTAAGCATTTAAGATTTATTTGTGTTGTAGTATGCGTTTGGTGTGGCTTCACAGCTCATTTCTTAGTATTACTGAATAACAATCTATTGCATGGATTACCACAGTTTACCTATTTACTTTTTTTGGCGGGGGGTGGGGGGTGTGGGGTGGGGAATACTAGGGACTGAACCCAGGGCCTTTGCACTTATTTACACTTTCATCCCCTTTTCAGTTTTTATTTTTGAAACAGGACTTAACTAAGCACTAAATTGCCCAGATGGGGCTTGAACTCATAATCCTCCTTCCTCAGTCTCTCAAAGAGCTGGGTTACAGGCATGAGCCACCGACATGGCTGCCAATCCACTTTTTGAAGATCACCCTTAACTCCTTCAGTTTTTTGAAATTATTAATAAAGCTGAAATAAACATGCATGTGCAGGTCATAATAGGGACAAAAGCTTTCTACTCATTTAAGGAAATATACCCAAGAGCCCTATAGCTGGCTCATATAGTAGACTACACTCAGCTTTGTGAGGTACAGTCAACTGTCTTCCAAAGAGGCTACACCATTTTACATTCCCATTAGCATGTGATGAAGCTTCTCAACAGTATTTGGTATTATCAGCATTTTTGCACTGTTTTAACAAGTGCTTAGAGGTATGCCATTGATATCTTAGTTTGCAATTCCCTAATGGCACATGATACTTTATTTTCGTATATACTTATTTGTATCTATCCATCTTCTCTTGTGAGGTATCTATTTGGACCTTTTTGCCCATTTATTACGTGGGTTTCTTTACTTTCTTATTTTTGAGTTTTCAGAATCCTTTATAGACTCTAGAATCAAGCCCCTTTATCAGATGTGTTTGGCAATATTTTCTCCTAGTTTGTGGCATTTCATTATTTTGACAGTGTCTTTCACAGAGCAGTTGTTAAATTTAGTGAAGTCCAATTTATCAATTTTTTCTTTCATCATCAAACTATTTTTTATTTTATTTTGCTATTGGAGATTCAATCCAGGGCCTTCACACTAAGCTACATCTCCAGTCCATTTTTTAATTATGGTTTTGAGACAAGGTCTTGCTACATCACTAAGTTGCCCAGGCTAGGCTTTAACTTGAGATCCTCCTGCCTCCGCTTCCAAGAGTGTTGAGATAATAGGCTTGCGTCACCTGGTCCAGCTTTCATCATGCTTTTGGTGTTGGATCTAGAAATGTGCTGATAAACTCGAGAAAACCCAAGATCACAGAGCTATTATTCTCCTATGTTATCTTCTAAATTCTTTTTTAGTTTTATGCTTTATATTTAAGTCTATGACCCATTCTGAATTAAACTTTTAAAAATGCATACAGATCTGTGTCTGTATTCACTCTTTTATCTGTGGACTTCCCGTTGTTTCAGGATTATTTGTTGATCTATCCTTGCTCCATGAATTGTTTTTGTTTTTTTGCCAAAAAAAAGAGCTGATTGTATGGGGGACGGGTCCATTCTAGACTCTATGTACTGTTCACTGATTTATTTCCTCTTCTTTTGCCAGTATTTCACTCTCTTAATTACTGTGGTTTTAAAATAAGTCTTAAAACTTGGTACTTTCAAAATGTATTCTTTAGTACTGTGCAGATTATTCTGGGTGTGAAATATAATAATTTTTTTTCAAAATCTACTTCTTGTTCCTGACACAGACAGAGCTTTTAAAAACCCTTGTAAACAGAAATATTAGAAAAATCTCCTATTCTAATATTTGGCATTTAACTTTAGTTCTGATGCAGCATCTAAGAGCTTTGTAATTTCCTGAATTATAAGAACACTTAACACCAAAGTTCTAAGTTCCCTGGAATTTCTCAAATGAGAGAAAAATCTTCGTTTGAGGCAACTCTTGTAAGGAGGCTGTTTTTAGAAAAACCAAGCAAGCGATAACTAGAAGCTTGGAAATCTAAGCCCTACCCTACCCTCCCAGGAAGGGATGGGAACATGGGATTAAATCAATAACCAATCATGCCTCTCTAAAAATCTCCAAAAGATGGGGCTTGGAGCACTTTCTAAATGGGTGAACAAATGAAGTGTGAGGAGGGCGGCCCACCCCAATTCCATGGGCTGAAGCTCCTATGCTCAAGACTTCCCAGACCTCCTTCTCTACATCTCCTCGTCTGGCTACCCATCTGTAGCCAACGAGTACACGTTTTCATGAGTACTCTGAACCATTCCACCCAATGACTGTACCCAAGGAGGGAATTTTGAGCACCTCCAATTTATATCCAGTTGATCATAAGCACAGTGACAATCTGGATTTGTAACTAGCACCTAAAGTAGCAGGCAGTCAACTGAGAGGTCTCTGCTAACTCCAAGTAGAAATGGACTGAATGACAGTGCAACCAGCTAGTGCTGGAGGAAGAATTGGTTGGTATGGGGAAGCTCCCGTGTTATCCAGAGGCAAAAGTGAAGCTCTAGAAGTACTGAGCATCGTGATAGTAGAGAAGAAAATAGTCTGTATTTCCTTATACACTGATAGTCTTTTGCCTTTCTATACAAACTTTGTAACCATTATGTTGATATCCACAAAATAACCTGCTTTGATTTTGAGTAGGATTGTGCTGAATCTATAGACCAAGATGGAAATAAATAATACTAATACTTATTCTCGCTATCTATGAACACGGAATCTCTCTCCACTTCGATCTTCTACTACTTTTATCAAAGTGTTGTAGTTTCTTCATATGGATCTTATATATATATATATTTCATTTGATTTATTTTTAGGATATCTTTTGGTGGCTAGGGCATAGTTCATAGTTAAAGTGCTTGCCTAGCAAGCACAAGATCCTGGGTTCGATTTCCCAGCACCGCATAAACTGGGCATAATGGCACATGACTGCTAAGACAAGAGAATTGCTGTGAGTTCGAGGCCAGTCTGAGCTACATAGTGAGTTTAGGACTAGAATGGATGGTAGAAATAAGACTTTGTATCAAAAAGAAACAAGAAAAAAAGAAAAAAAGGGGGGGGGGGCGGGTTGGGGAATAGCTCAACAGTTAGGTTAGGTAAGAGCTTTAAGTATCCGAGTTTGATTCCCCAGCACCATGTAAGCTGGGTGTGGTAGGACATGCCTTTAAATCTAGTACCCAGGAGACTGAAGCAGGAGGACTGCTGTTGAGTCCAAGGCTGGCCTGGGCTACATAGTGAGTTCAGGTCCAGCCTGGATTAGAGTGTGAAACTGTGTCTCCAAAATAAAAAGGGCTTTTTTGGATGTCACTATAACTGGCATTGTTTTAATTTCTAATTTCAATTATGCCTGATTGGTATATTCAAAGGTGATTTTTAATATCCATTTAACTTCATATCCTAAGACCTTGGTATAATTGCCTATGCCACAAGTTCTTCTTTGTCAATTTTTTGGATTTTCTCCATGGACAATCTTGTCACCAATAAAGACAGCTTTATTTTTGTTCCCAATCTGTACACCATTTATTTCCTTTTCCTGTCTTACTGCTTTAACTGAGACTTCCAATATAATGCTGAATGGGAAGGTTAAGAGAAGGTACCTTTTACTCGTTTCTGCCTTAGGGGGGAAAAAACAACTAGTTGTTCATTAAGATTAACATTATGGATAATGTTAACCATAAGGTTTTTATTTGTTTTTGTAGATATTTCTCATCAAAGTGTGGAAGTATCCCTCTATTCCTAGAGTTTTCATCACACAGGGAGGCTGGATTTTGTCAAATGCTTTTCTACATTTATTGATAAAAGCATGTGATTTTTTTTTCTTCTTTAGCCTGTTGATGTGAAAAATTACATTAAACGGATTTCAACTGTTGAACCATCCTTGCAAATCAGGAACAAATCCCACTTGGTTCTGGTATTTAATTATTTTTTTACACATTGCTGGATTTGCTTTGCTAATATATAATGGAAGATTTTTTACATCTATGCTCATGAGAGATACTAATATATAAAGTTGTTTTTTTAAAAATGTAGGCAAGCTAATATATAAACTTGTTTTTTAAAAATGTAGGCAAGCTGAGACATCCCAGAACTATCAATTAGTGACATGTTAGTGGTAATTAGTTTAACCAGAAAATTGTTCTTCTACATCTAAAAGTATATGGGACAAAGACAGAAGATGGACAACTAGGAATCAAGACAGGCATTAGCCACTTGTAACATCTCAAAAGCATGTAGAGCTGTAGTTTATACTACTTTCCTTATTTTTTACATTATAAGTGAGAGAAGAATCAGCCAAGAAGAGGAGACACAGAGTACCTAAGTGCTTGAAAGAATTTATAGTTCCCTTTAATAAGCTCTGTAATATGTATAATAGCCTTGTCTGCATTTTAACTTAAAGGTGATGTTCTGAGCCTAAGATTCCACAATGTATATATTATGAGTCAGGGATGAAAATAAGCCTTAGTGGTATGAAAGCTTTTTCCCCCCTCTGCCTGCTCCACCAGAAGAGCTGATTAACTCTTCATACACCTTTACTACGATTCTTTCCGTTAATCAGAAAAATTTAAAGAAGCAAGAGTATCTTATTCATTAGATTTTATAGTCAGCAGTTTCCAAATCACCCATTTCTTTGTTTCAGCGGCTTATTTAGGTGGCTCAATACTGAACTTCTCTTGGTTATAATACATTCAACCTAGCTATAGGAGCTCAGGAAGGCTGAGGAACCCAAGGAGCATCTTTTCCTTGGAAGGGAACAGGGCTTTACCTCTGGGCAAAAGGGATTCTGACAAAGAACTGAGAAGCAGCAATAAGCCACAGGTTCTGCTGCCAGAACCTGTGTGATTGTCTGCTCTTGGCTTTAAGCAGCTGAGTACATTCAGAGGCTACTCAGAATGGTATCCCTGAGTAGTCCCCAAACTAACAGCATTTTAAAAACAGAATATAGCACGTTGAGTGGGTCTTACAAATGGTGTTCTGAGCTTAATGCTACCAAAAAGAAAAAGGAGTAGATTACTAAGTAGAAAAACCTAAAAGTGTTTCCTGTAACACTGCCCACATATGTCCTCTTCATGCTTCCACTGTTTTCTGTCACTCAGCTCCTCCCTCAGCCAGCTCACTGTCCTCCACAAAGCCTTTCTCTCTTCTGACTCACACCAACTCTCCTCTTCCCAACGTGAGCATACTTACTCACAAACAGAATTCTGTATTTCCCCAACTCAGCTTCAAACTGAGATAAGACGGCCTTGCCATACATGCCTTTGCATTCCCAGAGAACCCTGTTAAACATACCTCTTAAAGAACGGATTATAAATTGTGTATGGTGGCACATGCCTGTGACACCAGCTGTTCCAGAGGCTGAACCATGAAGATCACAAGTGCTAGACGAGTCCAGGCAATTTATCAAGAACATATGTCAAAATTAAGATAAAGGCCAGGGGATTGTGGTTTGGGAATGTAATTTAATGGTAGAGAACTCCCCAGGTTTCATCCTCAGTACTGGAAATAAGACTAGGTAATACACACAAGCTAATGGAGTAAAGAAAGTTTAAAATACATGTTTTTGAAGGGAAATCAGGGTAGGTATAAAGAACACAGATTTTGAGAACACACTTTAAATTGTACTAACACCCAATATAATTCACATCAATTATGCACCAAGTAGAAGGAAAAGGCATGATCGCTTGAAATTACAAATATAGAAAAGTACCTGCAGGAGACTTTCTATGGCATGAAAGCCTCGGATTAAATTCAGAGCTCCACATAAAAGACTAAGGATAAATGCCACAATCCCTGACATAGTTGCTGGTTCTAGTCGCTGGTGAGCTGAAAAATAAAAGAAATGGTTAGACAGGAACATCAGCATCTCACATAACTGAACTTAAGTTAAACAGAAAGTCCCTCCCCATTTAAGTGGGCCAAACAGAAATAATTTTACGCAATATATCATAGTAATTAAATATTATTGCAAAGTATAAAATGTTTGACAACATAAAAGCACCATTTATTTGAATTCAAATCAAATTAACTTTTTAAACATTTTTAACAGACCCTAACTTGCATTTGGGATACACAGTGCTAATGCATACTCCTATCTGCTAATGACTGGTAGTAATTGTTTTGGGGGAAAAAATCTTACTGCCTAAATAGATCTACTACGCAAATAGGTGCAAATATTTACAAGAGTGACTTTGCTTAGGAATTCATTGCATAACCTCTACTTTATCTGAAAATGCTTAGAGAACATTTCTAAGGACAAATGTAGTTTGCTTTTAAATGAAGATCCCTCTTATTTGGGTGCTAGGCTACAAATAAAACTGGCTATATGCAAAAGCTCCTATATTATCCAGTCTGGAATCTACAAGAGAATACAGTCTTACAGCCATGAAGTTCCTGGTCTGGCAAATAACACTTGAAGCCAAAAATGATAAAATATCAGCTGAAACAATGACCATTTTATCTTTACAAATACATTCGCTCATCTTAGCAGCATTAGATATTCAATTAAACAACAGCGTCCCTTCATCATCATTGGGTTTAACAGAATTAACAATGGAGTCTAAATGAAAACACAAAACTAAACACCTAATCACTAGGCCTCAAAGCTGAGACAGAGGCAAAGAAAAGACTACAGAGCCACATCTTATTATACGTAAACCACTGAGGTGTAAAAGCCCAACAATGAAGCTAATGGGGTGGAACATTAACATTAAGGACCGACTTAAATCTTTGCAAATTATATTCAGCCATTACAGCAGAAAAGCTTCCCTCCATAGTTCATAAAAATACAAAAAAAAAAAAAAATTCCCACATATCACAAAATACGTAGCCCTCGGGTTCAGCAGAAAACATTAATATGAAATACATTATTTTCTCACTTTTCTTTTGTGCCCTCAACACTCTATCAGTTTCTTGAGTTTTTAATACAAAAACAGAAGATAAAATATGCCTGTACCTTATTGACACCATATCTTTTATCAGTAGAAAAAAATCCCACAATTTAAAAAAAATCTATCTCATAGGATTACCAATTAGTCATATTTTGCAACCTCCCTATTTCTCCCTCTACTCTCTCAATAGTCAGTAAGGAAAAACTGGCCTCAAAAAAATAATCTTTCATATGGGCTTCAAGAATAAAGCAACTACAATATTACATAAATCACATTTCTAATGTATATTAAACAAATTTATCTCACAAAACCACAAATAATATTCTGCACAGTAACTAAAACTTTAGCTTTCTTAGCTCATGGCCATTCTTCAACAGAAAAATATTACCATTTCTAATATTGGTGAATATCTATTCAAGAAATAAATAATAAATCTAAATAAATTAAATATTATGTTTCCAGCACTTGCTTTTTGGTCTTAAAATACTATTTTTAGAGTAATAGTATATGCTATTTATGAATTAATTATTTCAAATGACAAGCCCTATTTTTAAAGGCATAAAAGCAAATGATAAGCCTTCTGGAACAGCAGACAAGGTGCATGTTGGGATCAAGGAGAGGCTGGCACTGTGCCAAATCACTACAGGAAAGACACTCGGAAGTACTGATTTACACACTTACGGCTGGACCATTCCCCAGACCCTGTGGCTTGCATTTTAAGACCACTTACGAAGAAAACTTCATCTGCACACAAGAAGCCAGTACCCTGAGAAGTCAATTTCCTATTTTAATAAGTGAACTATAATATTCAGACACATTGTAAAGCATTCTGCTATGAATGATTTTATTATTCAGTAAAACAGACATTTTAGATTCATTTTACCCAAGAATACTTAGTGCATACTTCTGTTTGGCACCACCTATATACTATTAGGTGGAGAATACACTTGGAACAGTAATAAATGACAGGTAGTTTAGAGGAATAAAAGGCAATATCTTTGCCAAATCCAAAAACCTAGACAGTTTTTGTTTTGCTTTGTTTTGCTTTGTTTTTGTTATTGTCTTCTGCTATAATATTTTCTTTAATTAGCCTCTTAGAACCCAATAATGGCATTTTCATAACACAATTATTCTCAAGATGTACCAATGCTTTACAGACTTTGCAAAAGTTCTTAAGGAGTCAAGATTACACCCCTCAGAAACACAGGACAAGGGCTGTTGGTTAGTGTGACTTAAGGAAAGGTGAAGAAGAAACAGTTAAGAAGTGGGAAGGAAGTGACAAGAACCAGAGAAGATCTGTGAAGATGGACAAAATGTAGCCAGTCGGGTGCAAGGGGAAAGAAGGACATGCTGTGCAGAGTGATGAGCAGGAGTGTGGATATGGAGACAGGAAACCACAACTGGAGTCCTACTAATAGTGGCTGTTCTGTACTCCATGTGGCAAATACCAAGTGACCAAGTGCTTTACACGTACACCCTCTTTTCATCTTTCCAATGATCCAACATATATAAATGGCACACACCATGCCACTGAGCTACATCATCAGCGCAGAAACTCCTGTTCTTTACTTTTCAGTAGGGCATGGATAGTGGTTTTGTTTGGCTCAAAGGAATGTTTTTAAAGAATAAGGAAAAATAAAATCAGAAAGGGAAGTTTAAACAAATTGGCTAACAATTATGGAAATTTAGACACCGAAAAATAAGAACCTGATACAATTAAGAACATATTAGTCTACTGATGGATTATAAGGAGAGAAAAGGGATATTTTTCTGAATGTTTTCTCATTAAATAAACACTGTCCTCCTTATCCTTTAGAATGGAGTACTTCACAGGTAGGAATCACTAAATTCTCTGCAATTCAACAGTGCCATCTGTAAACTGAGGTTAAATAATGTGCTATGTTAGATAGCGAGTAAGGGCCAGGTTATTCAGTTAGACCATGGGTCAGTCTGATTACAAAGGCCATGCTTTTCTTAATATGTCTACATCAGAGAGTTCATGAAAGAGTCACTGCAAAAAACGGACTAAAAAGAGGAACTGCATCAGAAGTTACAGCAGACATGGCGCATAAGAAAGAAGTGAGAGATATTATGGAGATTAAAACTATTAGACTTGGCAAGTACTTAGATATGGGGAGCAAAATCCAATAAAATCAAAGAAAACACCAATATTTTATGTCTGGGTGACTGGACAGATGAAGGTGCTAGCAACTGACTTACATACACTCAGGTCTGAATAAGAGTTGGGCCATTTTGAACATATTTGAGGCGACGGTGAAACATATTTAACAACTGAAGAGGGAAGGACATTATGCCTGGAAAAGCAGAGGAAGTCTGCATGTGGAAGTAAGGACTTAGATGAGATTAACAAGGAAAAAAAGCAAGCCACGGATTCATGGTGGATCCTGCCTTTAAGGAAAGGCAGAGGAGTCACAGAAAACAGAGGTAGAAGAAACAGAAGAGTAAATGGCTACAGAAGCTTGGAAATAGAAAAATCATCCCAAAGAAAGATGTGGACAAAGAAGACCTATGAAGAGTATTATATTTATTGACCAAGAGATGGTTGTTGATGCTCTCTAAAAAATAATTGCAGGTGAGGTATCATTGGCCTGCCTACAATAAGAGCTAGTCAGGAGACATGGGCAGAAAGATCACAAGTCCAAGGCAGTTTAGGCAACTCAGTCAGATCCTGTCTTGAAACAAGAGAATCGGGACGTAGTTCAGTGGTAGAGCACTGGCCTAGCCTATGTGAGGTTCCAAGCTCAATCCCCAGCACTACAAAGAACAGAGAAAAGGTTCAGAAAATAAACTGAAGAGAAAGTTCTGACTGCAAGAGGTTAAGTAAGTGGTGACTGTAGGTGAAAGTATAAGAGAATATTTCTGCACGTAGAGAAAATAAAATAGAAGATTAATAGAGACAACAGTTAATTATTCCCCCTCCCCACTGTGTGTGTGTGTGTGTGTGTGTGTGTGTGTGTGTGTGCCTTGAGAATAAATAGCAAGAAATAACTCATGAAGGTAACGTAGAAGTGCCAAGAAAAATAAAAAATAATTGATAAAGCAGAACTGCGAAGGTTCAAAAGGATGGTACCGTCATTCTAATTACAATTTCATTAATTTCAGATCTGATTTTTATAATTTCTTCTTTCACTACCTTTTGGGTTAAGTTGTTCTTGTTTCTCAAGGTCCTTAAAGTGCATCATTAGCAAATTTATTTGTGACCATTCTGTTCTTTTGATGTGTGCATCTATGGCTATGAATTTCCCTCTCAGTACTGCTTTCATTGTGTCCCGAAAATTTTGATACGATGTACGTCCATCATCATGTAACTCTATGAAGTTTTTGATTTCTTCTCTGATTTCTTCTGTGATCCATTGTTTGGTCAGTAGTAAGTAGTTAAGCGTCCACGTATTTGTGTATTTTCCTCTATTTCTGCTACTGTTAAGTTCCACTTTCATTCCACTATGGTCTGAGAGTATGCAGGGAATTATTTCTATCCTTTTGTACTTGTTTAAGCATGGCTTATGGCCTAGAAAATGGCCTATTTTAGAAAATGTTCCAAATGCTGCTGAGAAGAACATGTAATCAGTTGATGTTGGGTGGAAGACTCTGTAAATATGTTATGTGTCAAGTTTTCTACAGTTTCGTTCAGCAGTTGTACATCTTTGTGGATTTTTGGTCTGGTTGATCTATCTATCTGTGAAAATAGAGTATTGAAATATCCTACTATAATTGTATTGGTGCCAATGTGTCCTTTCAGGTCTAATAATTTTTGCTTTAGGATTTGCAAGCACTGGGCAGAGCAGCTTCAGAATAGACCAGTAAGATTCCCTACCATCTTCCCTGTTGCCCCTCACAGCAGAGGCCGGCGCAGAAGTTGGGCTTTGCTAGCACCAGGCAGAGCCTCTTTGAATAGACCAGTAGGACTCCCCGCCATCTTCCCCATTGCCCCTCGCAGCAGAGGCAGACGAAGACGTTGGGTTTTGCTAGCACCTGGCAGAGCAGCATTGGACTAGACTGGTGAGACTTGTGGTCATCTCCCACGCCACCCCTCAAAGTGGAGGCCCACACAGAAGCTGGGCTCTGCCAGCAGAAGACAGAGCCTGTTTGGACTAGGCCAGTAGGACTCCCCCGCTATCTTCCCCGCCACCCCTCAAAGTGGAGGCCGGTGTGAAAGCTGGGTTTTCCCAGCACCAGGCAGAGCGCTGCAGGGGAGAGTCCCTAGGGGAAATACAGGGACAGGCAACCAGAGACAACCAAAGACAACAGAACCATGAGGAAACATGGAAATAAATCTCCTTTTAAAACTCTGGATATACCAGAAGAGCATACTAGGAATCCTGAAAATGCAGAATCCAAAGATGAGAATGGCAAAAATGATGGTAATTTCTGGGCTCAGAAATACATCAAATTAAAGCTGGAATGAAAGCAGGAAATGAAAGTGATAGGGCAAGAGCTATGCCAAGACCTAGCTAAGCTAAAAGCAAGCTTTAAGAAGCAAATAGAAGAGATCAGAGAAGAAATGAACCAGAAGACAATGAAGGCAATATAAGAAATGAGAGAAGAACACAACAAAGACATAAAAAAGCAGAAATCCAGGAAGTGAAAAAGACACAGGACATAATAAACAACCATATCAAACAATTTCAAAATACAATATCAGACCTACAAGACAAAATGATGGAGTGGGAACAGAAAGACCATATTGAATGCAAAGTAAAAAAAAGAAGAAAGTGAATCATTAAAACGACTGATAGATGATTCAAAGAGAAACAACCTGAGAATTATGGGATGTCCAAGAGAAGACTGATGGTAAAACAAAAGGCTTAAAAGTCATGTTCAAGGAAATTATGGAAGAAAATTTCCCAAATCTAAGAAGAGAAATGAACATGGAACTACTGCAAGCAAACAATATTGATCAGAAGAGAGACTCATCCCAACACATCATAATTAAAGTACTAGAAACCCAACACAAAGAATACTGAAAGCGGTAAGAGAAACACAGAAGGTGACCCACAATGATAAGCCTATCAGGATAACTTCAGACTTCTCAACCCAGACTCTAAAAGCCAGGAGATCATGAAGCAGTGTCATTCAAACACTAAAAGAACACAAATGCCAACTAAGACTACTATATCCAGCAAAACTATCTTTTAAACTAGAGGGAGAAATTAAAACTTTCCATGATATAGAAAGCTTAAAAAAATTTGCAGCCACTAAGCCAGCACTGCAGAGAATTCTCAAAGGAAACTTGGATAGTGAAAGAGAGACCAATGACACTAGTGACCCCAGAGAAAAAGAGACAAAAGCTAGAGGAGAATGAGCTGAGGAAAAAGTAAAGCCAGTAAACAACATGGAAAAACTACAACAACTGCAGGACATACCAAACATAACTCAATAATTACCCTAAACATGAAAGGCCTGAGCTCACCTACCAAAGGGCATAGACTAGCTTACTGTATCAAAAACAGAAACACATAATTTGCTGCCTTACAAGAGACACACTTCACCCACAAGGAAACTCATAGACTCAAAATAAAAGGATGGAATTCAATATTTCATGCAACAGGTCCCAGAAAACAAGCAGGCGTAGCTATATAAATCTCAGACTCACCAGATTTCAAAACGAAACAGGTGAAGAGAGACAAAGATGGTCACTATATACTGGTTAAAGGAACACTAGAACAGGAAGAAATCACAATTATCAATATATATGCCCCCAACTCTAGAGCACCCAATTATGTAAACCAAAAATTACTAGACATGAAAGGACACATAGGCCACAATACAATTATAGTAGCAGACTTAAATACTCCACTATCACAAATAGATCAACCAGACAAAAAATCCACAAATATATACAACTGCTGAACAAAACTATAGAAAACTTGAGAAATAACAGATGTTTACAGAGTTTTCAACCCAACATCAACTGATTACACATTCTTCTCAGCAGCACACAGAACATCTTCTAAAATAGATCATGTCCTAGGACATAAGTCATTCTTAAACAAGTACAAAGGGACAGAAGTAATTCCCTGTATACTCTCAGACCATAGTGGAATAGGACTAAAACTTAACAGCAGCAGAAACAGAAGAAAGTACACAAATACATGGAGACTTAACAACTTACTACTGATCCAACAATGGATTACGGAAGAAATCAGAGAAGAAATCACATCAAAATCTGTGGGACACAACAAAAGCAGTACTGAGAGGAAAATTCATAGCCATAAATGCACACATCAAAAGAACAGAACAGTCACAAATAAATTCACTAATGATGCACCTTAACAACCTAGACAAACAAGAACAACTTAACCCAAAAGGCAGTAGAAGAGAAGAAATTATAAAGATCAGATCTGAAATAAATGAGAGTGAAATTAAAAGACAATAAAAAAAGATTAATAAGTCAAAGAGCTCGTTCTTTGAAAGAATTAACAAAAATTGGCAAACCTCTAGCTAAACTCACCAAGAAAAGAAAAGAAATGGCACAGATTAGAACACTTAGAAATGAAAAGGGTGAAATTACAACAGATTCAGCAGGAATTCTGAAGATTTTAAAATTACTTTCAACATTTATATTCGAACAAATTTGAGAACTGGGAAGAAATGGATGACTTTCTAGATAGATATAAAATACCAAAATTAAACGAGGAAGACAAAAATCGTGAACAACCCCATCATGAACACAGAAAATGAAGCAGTAATAAAAGCTTTATCTACAAATAAAAGTCCAGGCACAGATGGATTCACAGCAGAATTTTATCAGTATTTTAGGGAAGAACTAACTCCAATCCTCCTCAAGATATTTCATAAATTAGAAAGTGAAGGAATACTACCAAACTCATTTCTTGAGGCTAGCATTTCACACTAGTCCCAAAACTAGACAAAGACTTAACCAGGAAGAAAATTATGGACCAATATCCTTAAATGAATGTAAATGCAAAAATCCTCAATAAGATTCTGGCAAACAGAATCCAACAAGTAATCAGAAAGATCATACAGCATAATCAAGTGGGCTTCATCCTTGAGATGAAAGGCTGGTTCAACATACGTAAATCAATCAATGAAATACACCATAACAACAAAGGCAAGAACAAAAATCGCATGGTCATTTCTATTGATGCAGAAAAAAAGCCTTTGACAAAATACTGCACCCCTTCATGATAAAAACACTGAGAAAAATAGGTATAGAAGGCCCTTCCTAAAACTCACAGAAGCCATATCTGCTAAGCCCACTGCAAATATCATAGTGAATGGAAAAAAAATTGAAATCATCCCCTCAAAAATCAGGAACAAGACAGGGCTGTCCACTTTCACCACTTGTATTCAACATAGTCCTTGAAACACTTGCCATAGCAAACAGACAAGAAAATGAAATAAAGGGAATCTGCATTGGAAAGGAGGAGGTCAAATTTTCCTTATTTGCAGATGATATGTTTATCAATAAGGAAGATCTTAAAAACTCCACTACAAAACTCCTGGAAATAATAAAAAAAAATTAGCCAAGTCACAGGCTACAAAATTAACACTAAAAAATCAATAGCTTTGCTCTACACTAACAATGAACTTATTGAGCAAGAACTCAGAAAAACAATTCTATTCTCAATAGCTCAGCAAAAAAAACTAAATACTTAGGAGTATACCTAACCAAGGAAGTGAAGGACCTATATAAAGAAAACTACATTACATTGAAGAAAGAAATTAGAGGAGACATTAGAAAATGGAAAGGCATACCCTGCTCTTGGATAGGCACAATAAATATAGTCAAAATGACTATACTACTCAAACTGATATACAGATTCAAAGCAATTCCTATCAAAATACCTACAAGTTTTTTCAAAGAACCTGAAACAACAATTGTTAAATTCATATGGAACCAAAAGAGACCAAGAATAGCCAAAGCAATCCTGAGCAACAAGACCAAGGCAGGAGGCATTACAGTTCCAGACATCAGGCTAAACTGTAAAGCAATCGCTGCAAAAACAATTTGGTACTGGCACAAAAATAGACAGACCAGTGGAACAGAACTGAAGATGCAGAGACAAAGCCAAATACCCTCAATTACTTAATTTTTGACAAAGGGGCCAAATGCATACAATGGAGAAAGGACAACCCGTTCAACACACGGTGCTGGGAAAACTGGACATCCACATGCAGAAGAATGAATCTAGTCACACACCTGTCACCATGCACCAAAATCAAATCAAAGTGGATCAAAGACCTAGACATTAAAAGTGAAACACTGAACCTCCTAGAAGACAAATTAGGCAAATATCTAAAAGACACAGGGGTAGGCAAAGCCTTCCTTGACAAGACACCAAGAACAAAAGAAATTATCCCCATTATTAACAAATGGGATCTTGTCAAATTAAAAAGTTTCTGCACAGCTAAGGAAACTATCAACAATGTAAAAAGAGAAACAGCAGACTGGGAAAAATTACTTGCCACCAACAACTCAGATAGGAAGCTCATAACTAGAATATACAGGGAGCTGAAGCAAAGTAAGCCAACCAAAATAAAGGATCCTATTGAAAAGTGGGCAAATGAAATGAAGAGGTAGTTCACTCAGGAAGAAGTTCAAATGGCCAACAGATACATGAAAAGAGGTTCAATATCCCTAGCCATTAGAGAAATGCAAATCAAAACAACACTAAGATACCATCTCACTCCAGAGAGAATGGCCTATATCAACAAGTCAAATAGTAATCAGTGCCATTCAGGCTATGGGGAGAAAGGAACCCTCCTGCACTGCTGGTGGGAATGTAAATTTGTACAACCACTCTAGAAAGCAGTATGGAAAGCTCTCAAAAGACTAGAAATAAATATTTCCTTTGATCCAGCGACACCCCTCCTGGGAATATTCCCCAAAGAGTTAAAAACAACACATAACAGAGATACATGTATACCCATATTCATAGCAGCACCACTGACAATAGCTAAAAACACAGAAGTCACCAAAATACCCATCAACAGACCAGTGGATACACAAACTGTGGTATTTATACACAATGGAATACTATGCATCAATAAAGTCCAACAGCGTGGAGGCTTTTACAGGCAAATGGAAGAAGCTTGAGAACGTCATGCTTAGTGAAGTAAGTCAAAAGCAGAAGGTAAAACATTGAATGGTCTCTCTGATATGAGAAACTCAGATCACAACTCTTATGGAACTTAAAATGAAAACCAAAGTGAACCAGGGGGGTAGAGTGGCAAGGGAAGGAGGGATGCATAGGGGGAGGGACAGAAGGAGGGTGGGAAATCATTGTCACCTTGACAAGATATGTATATGCACAAAATGCCCAAGTTCATGGCAAACCTTTAATTTTGCTCTTAAATATATATCAATAAAATGGGGGAAAATAATTTTTGGTTTACATAATTGGGTGCTCTAGAGTTGGGGCTTATTGATATTGATAATTGTGATTTCTTCCTGTTCTAGTGTTCCTTTAACCAGTATATAGTGGCCATCTTTGTCTCTCCTCACCTGTTTTCTTTTGAAATCTGATGAGTCTGAGATTTATATAGCTACCCCTGCTTGTTTTCTGGGACCTGTTGCATGAAATACTGAATTCTATCCTTTTATTTTGAGTCTATGAGTTTCCTTGTGGGTGAAGTGTGTCTCTTGTAAGGCAGCAAATTATGTGTTTCTGTGTTTTTGATCCAGTCAGCTAGTCTTATGTCTTTTAATAGGTGAGTTGAGGCCATTCATGTTCATAGTAATTATTATGTTTCGTATGTCCTGCCATTGTTGTAGTTTTTCCATGTTGTTTACTGGCTTTACTTTTTCCTCAGCTCATTCTCCTCTAGCTTTTGTCTCTTTTTCTCTGGGGTCACTAGTGTCATTGGTCTCTCTTTCACTATCCAAGTTTCCTTTGAGAATTCTCTGCAGTGCTGGCTTAGTGGCTGCAAATTTTTTTAAGCTTTCTATATCATGGAAAGTTTTAATTTCTCCCTCTAGTTTAAAAGATAGTTTTGCTGGATATAGTAGTCTTAGTTGGCATTTGTGTTCTTTTAGTGTTTGAATGACACTGCTCCATGATCTCCTGGCTTTTAGAGTCTGGGTTGAGAAGCTGAAGTTATCCTGATAGGCTTATCTTTGTGGGTCACCTTCTGTGTTTCTCTTACCGCTTTCAGTATTCCTTGTGTTGGGTTTCTAGTACTTTAATTATGATGTGTTGGGATGAGTCTCTCTTCTGATCAATATTGTTTGCTTGCAGTAGTTCCATGTTCATTTCTCTTCTTAGATTTGGGAAATTTTCTTCCATAATTTCCTTGAACATGACTTTTAAGCCTTTTGTTTTACCATCAGTCTTCTCTTGGACTCCCATAATTCTCAGGTTGTTTCTCTTTGAATCATCTATCAGTCGTTTTAATGATTCACTTTCTTCTTTTTTTACTTTGCATTCAATATGGTCTTTCTGTTCCCACTCCATCATTTTGTCTTGTAGGTCTGACATTGTAATTTGAAATTGTTTGATATGGTTGTTTATTATGTCCTGTGTCTTTTTAACTTTCTGGATTTCTGTTTTTATATTTTTATGTCTTTGTTGTATTCTTCTCTCATTTCTTATATTGCCTTCATTGTCTTCTGATTCATTTCTTCTTTGATCGCCTCTACTTGCTTCTCAAAGCTTGCTTTTAGCTTAGCTAGGTCTTGGCATAGCTCTTGCCCTATCACTTTCATTTCCTGCTTTCATTCCTGTTTTAATTCCATGTATTTTTGGGCCCATTTTCATCTTTGGATTCTGTAATTTCAGTATCCCTGGTATCTTCTTCTGGGGTTTAAGGACTTTTTGTAGGAGATTTATTACCATGTTTCATCATGGTTCTGCCGTCTCTGGTTGTCAATTGTGTGCAGGAAAAAAGGGTTTGGAGAAGGCCCATTCCTACATCTCTCTGGAAGCCTCTGGCCCAAGGGACAGACAGGGCGATGGAATTCCCAATCCTAGGTGCCTCTGGAAGCCTCTGGGGCTCAGAATTGACTGGACAATGAAATTCCCTGGCAACCTCTAAAAGCCTCTGGCTCACGGGATGGGCATGCAATGGACTTTCCAGTCCTAGATGCCTCTGGCGTGTAGGGAAGCAGTGACCAGGAAGCCTCAGGCTCATACTGGAGGGACAGAATGATGGTCTCCCTTTTGAGGTATCTGGTTCACCTCCCTTGGCAAAGCTCTCCTACTTGTCCTGGCTTCCCTCCCCCAGGGCGGGGTACTCCACCCTTGGAGCTGTGTCCACTACCCTGAGCCGTTCAGGGGAGCAACAGCCTTTTTCGCCTCTTTTTTCCTCTCTCTGCCGCTTGTGCCAGTTTCTTCCCAGGCACTGTTTAATGGTGACCCCCAAAGCCCTGCTGTGCTCTTCTGAGCTTTCATTTACTCTAAAGTGTTCAATCTTGTGCTTTTTTTTTTTTTCCTTCTTTTTAAAATGGCCCTGCTTACATTACTGCCTGCGACTGCTGCTGAGCCCTGTTTCTGATTTGGGATCCCAGGCCCTTTTCCAGGGGGAGCACACGTTGCGTTTGTAGTACACACTACCAACAGGTTGGTTTTTTGGAGCCTGGGGCAGCCAGGTGCAGACAATTCCCACTCCTCTGGATCCGTGCTTACCTCAGACTGAGGTTCTGGCTCCAGACTTTCCTCTGATTGTGATCTGTGGATGCCAGCAGCTCAGAGACGCAATGAGTCAGGTGCTTTTTTTCCTCCACTTCCAATATGACTTCAGGATTTCTGACCTTCCCGTTACCTCCTCTCTGTTGTTGAGGTGCTCTGTCCCCTCCCAGCTCCATTAGATGTTCCAGGCCCACGCAATCTTTCCTCCACTTGCAGCCATTTGCAGCCAACCTACGGTGATATCCTGGGATGCTGGTTTATTTTTTCTCTGCTTTTGATGATCCTTCGGAATTTCTGACCTTCCCCTGGCCTTCTTTCAGTTGCTGGGGATGCTCCTCTCTTTCCTAGCTACACTGAGCACACTTTTTCTTACTAAATTCTCACTTTTTAAGTGGGTCGGTGAGGAGACATTGTGCAGTGCTGTTACTCAGCCACCATCTTGACCAGAAGCCGGTACCTTCACTCTAAACCACTAACTTCATAAAATCACAGTGCACATGCTCCAAGTCAAAAGCAAAGTTCAGAAGGGACAGTCACTCACAATCCGTGGAGGAGCAGTGGCTGGGAGATAAGGGAAATCTCTGGTCAGTTCCACCCAAACAAGCACAATTTACTCCTAACATGAGATTTAATGAGACTAACTGCAGGGTACAAATACAGTGTTTTGTTTCATTTTGTTTTCTTCACTAGTGAGGTCTTTTCTATCACGAGCACTTGTCAAAAGTCTGCAAATCCCTCAAGACCCCAACCTGAAATGATACTTCCTGTACCAAACCTCTTCTGAAGCATGTATTACATTCTACCTTGTAATCTTCTTACTGGATTATATTTGTTTATGCATCCTGAGAGCAGTTAGTGTGCTTACTATCTTTATAAAATGCCTGCACAATATTTAAAATAATGCTTTAGAAGAAGAAGCAATAAATACCTGTTGACTTACAAGTATGTACCTGTGTGCACATATTTGTACATTTGAGAGTGACAGAGAGAAAGAGAATGGGGTAGAGAGAGAAGAACAGGAGAGGGAAGAAGAGAAGGAGAAAGAAAAAACTACTTGGTTTGGGGTACTAGTCAAAAAAGAGTATCATTTTCAGGCAACTGACAATTTATCTAGGAAATGATAAAAGAGATGAAAAAATAGAGACATCAAAGGTGGACAGTTTAAAGTTTTGTCAAGCATTTTTAAATGAAACTAGGACATAAAATTAAAAAGACTAGCAACACTAAATGTCGGTAAGATGTGAAGTGGTTGAAATGTTCACACACGCCTTGTGGTAAAACACTGCAACAGTGAAATGGCACAACTACTTCAGAAAATGGGTAATTTCTGAAAGCCTTACACATGTGACTAAACTTTTGACTCATCAATTCCTTTCCTAGTATTTACTCAAATAAAACAAAAACAGGCCAAAAGATGAACATTCACGGTAGCTTTATTCACAATAACCCAAAACTGGAAACAAGCTGAAGTCCAAGAATAAGAGAATGACCAAATACACACAATGGAATGATCAAATATACACGACTCAGTATAGCAATAAAAAGGACTGCACTGAGATATGCAACATACATGATTTTATGTTAAGCAAAAAGAGTCAGACAGCACAGGTAACACAAAATTCTCTTTTTAAATGAAGCTCTTGGAGCAAAGTGATAAAATCAAAATAGTCATTTAGAGAAAGTAGAAATTGGGAAAGGATACAATGGAATTTTTCTGGGTAGATGGACATGTTCTGTATTGTCAAAGAGTATGTAATATTCACATCTTTTTACTCTATATTTCTGATGTTTTGAAATCTTGACAGACAATCCTAACCCTTGACAGACAAGCATTTCAGGGCTAGCCAATTCTTAGAGGCAGCAAGCAACTTGCTCAAGAGAGCCTCCCACATGGAAAAAAACTAGTACAGACCTACTCTCTCAGCCATCTCCTCTACTAGGCACTTGCACTCCAGGTCACCACCTTCCTCCTCTAATCACCCTATGACTAGGCATCACGCAACTAGAAATGCGTCAGAGCCAGTGATGCCCCAAAGCTTCTGTGCCCCAAAGCCACTGAAATTGTTCAAACTAGTCAATCCTAAGCCTCCCCTACCTGTCTCACTCAATCCTTCCCGGGACATCCCAATAAAGGGTCCTGCCCACATTTTCCCCTTTTATTTCACCAGGGATCTGCTAGTATAAAAAGCTAGTTATCAATGGTAATCATTGCCTAATCTGTTGGCCTCATCACACCTGAATAAAACCAGATTTCTGTAGCAAAGATTATACATTTCTCTTTATAAATAAATAACTATAGAAGTATATTATGGAATGGATGGTGAGGAATAGGTGGACATACAGATGAGGTAAGAATGGCAAAATGGTGTTCTAGCGGAATGATGGGTACACAACTAATTAAACCATTCTGGTTACCTCGTATACATTTGAGATTTTTCTATAATAAAACATTTACAAAGAAAACAAACCAAAAAACAAAAAGCAAGAGGAGGAGAAGGTACTTTATTTCATACACTGACTCCATGATGAACATCCAGATACTTCTGCAAATAATAAGTATGCTAAAAATGGGGAGAAGGTTTGTCAAAGGCTCAAAAGAAAGAAGTCAAGAAAAAAAAAGAAAAAAGAGACAGAAAGATGAAAGACAATATAATAGAGGGAAAAGAAACTTTAAAAGCTCTATCAAATAACTATTAAATTTATTTTAAAATAAAATGGTATCACATATTTAGAAATTCCCTCTCAAAACTGGGTTTCAACTTGGGGACCATACCAAATCCCACATCCTCTTCATTTTATCCAAGTGTCTAATTTCTGAGGTCTGATAATCTAGCATATCACTGATCGAAGGTCTGAAGGGAAACAAGAAAGTCAGCTGACACATAGGGTTTCTAACAGAGCCAATCTCTTGGTAGGTTAAGTTGGACCTTTACATCAAATTAAGGTTATTTTCCTGAATCCTGAAAAAATTTATATGTATTTAACAATATGAACTGCCAGGCCCAAAGACAACTACTGGAGAAGGTCAGGTCAAAGGAAGTTTTGGAGCTCCTTCAACCAAAACACCACGAAAAAAATAATCTCTAAGGTAACTACATAGAACAGTCTATAATCCAAGGCCTTAAAAAATACATAGGTCATCAGGCTATACTATAAAGCCATAGTTGTAAAAAACAATTTGGTACTGGCACAAAGATAGACCAGTGGAACAGAATTGAAGATGCAGAGACAAACCCAAATACCCTCAATTACTTAATCTTCGGCAAAGGGGCCAAATGCATACAATGGAAAAAGGGCAGCCTGTTCAACAAATGGTGCTGGGAAAACTGGACATCCACATGCAGAATGAATCTAGCCACATACCTATCACCATGCACCAAAATCAAATCAAAATAGATCAAAGACCTAGACATTAAAAATGAAACACTAAACCTTCTAGAAAATAAATTAGGCATATTTCTAAAAGACATAGGGGTAAGCAAAGACTTTCTTGACAAGACACCAAGAGCAAAAGAAATTATTCCCATTATTAACAAATGGGATCTTGACAAACTAAAAAGTTTCTGCACAGCAAAGGAAACTGTCAACATTGTAAAAAGAGATCCAACAGACTGGGAAAAATTATTTACCACCAACATCTCCGATAAGAAGCTTATAACTAGAATATACAAGGAGCTGAAGAAAAGTAAGCCAACCAAAATAAAGGATCCTATTGAAAAGTGGGCAAATGAAATGAAGAGACAGTTCACTCACGAAGAAATGCAAAAGGCCAATAGATACATGAAAAGAGGTTCAACAACTCTGGCCATAAGAGAAATGCAAATCAAAACAACGCTAAGATACCATCTCACCCCAGAGAGAATGGCCTACATCAACAAGTCAAATAGTAATCAGTGCTGGCTTGGCTAAGGGGAGAAAGGAACCCTCCTGCACTGCTGGTGGGAATGTAAATTCGTACAACCACTCTGGAAAGCAGTATGGAGAGTTCTCAAAAGACTAGAAATAAATATCCCCTTCGATCCAGCGACACCCCTCCTGGGAATATATCCAAAAGAGGCCAAAACAACACATAACAGGGATATATGTATACCCATGTTCATAGCATCACAACTAACAATAGCAAAAATATGAAAGTCACCAAAATACCCATCAACAGACCAGTGGATACACAAATTGTGGTATTTACACACAATGGAATACTATGCATCTATAAAGTGCACCAGCGTGGAGGCTTTTGCAGGCAAATGGAAGAAACTTGAGATCATGCTTAGCGAAGTGAGTCAGAGGCTGAAGGTGAAACATCGAATGGTCTCTGATATGAGAGACCCAGATCACAACTCTTATGGAACTTAAGACGAAAGACAAAGTGAAACAGAAGGGTAGGGTGGGAGAGGGAGGGAGGGAGGGGTGGGTAAGGGGAGGGGCAAAAGGAGAGTGGGAAAGTCCCTGTCATCTTGACAAGATACGTATGTGCACAAAATGCTCAACTTCATTGTAAACCTTGAATTTTGCACGTATACATATCAATAAAATGTGGAAAAAATATATAGGTGGTGATTCCTATTGTCTTCTTATTTGACTCTCCAGTTTAAATCTCCAAAAGAGATGTGTCTACAGCAGTGGTCCCCAACCTTTTTGACACCATGGACTGGTTTAGTTGAATACTATTCTCCCAACTATGGGAGTGTGTCGGGTACTTGTAACGCAGTAGGATGTTGGAGGACAGTGTTGAAATGGCCGCAGCTGTAGTAGGCAAGTTGGCAGTGAAGCACTGGAGCTGCCGCAGCAGGTGCAGCTCTGCCTTCCCGGTCACTGCTCATCTGTCACCGAGGCTCATCATGGAGATGGGTATAGTCTGGGGCCCATGGGTTGGGGATTCCTGTCTTAGTGGATGACAGATGATATGTTCCAAGTGTAAGCTTTTCTAGATACAGTCTGGGAAAACCAGCTGATTCCCTGATGTGTAGATACTAATATGGTTTAAAAAAATTCTCTAGCCCAACAAACAGAAGAAATCAGAAACATTATGCTTTCACCTGACAGAGACATTAGTACCTTTACCACAATACCCCTAAGTTGTATCAACTGTGAGCTAGAGTTTAGCATACTGTAGAGGTTGGCAAACAATGATCCAAAGGTCAAATTCAGTCCCCCTATTATTTTACATATTGTCTACAGCTATTTTAATGCATTATACACAGAGAGCTGTAATAGTTACCATATAACTTCAAAATCTAAAATGCTTACTATCTGTCCTTTTACAAAAAAAAAAAAAAAACAAAAAAAACTATAGACCTTTGGTCTACAAAGATCTAAATTCTTAACACCCCACAGAACATTATTTTGGCCCATATTATTGGCAATTGCACGCTGACAGTACCTGAAAAATAGGTACTAGTATATACCTTAAGTTACATGCCTTGAAAAAAGTCTTTATTTATTTATTTATTGAGACAGGGTCTTGCTCTGTAGCCCAGGCTGGTCCTGAACTCCTATGGAGCCCAGGCTGGCCTTGGACTCACGGCAATCCTCCTGCCTCTGGCTCCTGAGTGCTGGGATTATAGGCATGTATCACCACACCCAGTTTATGTGGAGCTGGGGACCAATACTTAGCACTTGACTTAGCACTTGCTAGACAAGTGCTTTACCCGCTGAGCCATTCCTCCGGCCCCCTTAACAATAGTCTTTTAATTCATGAATGTAGGACTATCTTCTATTAAATTACATCTTCTGTAACACCTTTCCATGATGTTTTATAGTTTTCAGGGTATGGGATTTTCTTAATTTCATTTTCAGATTGTTTGTTGTTAGCCTATAGAATATAACTGAGGTCAGGAGGGACGGCACACACCTGTGAACCTAGCACTTTGAGGTACTGAAGCAGCATTACAAGTTTGGGCCTACCCTTGGCAAAGCAGTGACTCAGTAAGACCTGCCTCAAAAAAAAAAAAAAAAGAAGAAGAAGAAGAAGAAGAAGGTGGATTGGGAATACAGTTCAATGGGAAGGCTCTGACTTGGATCCCTGGGACGTTCCCCTCCACCCACTCCACCCCTGCCAAAACAAAATATAACTGATTATTGTATATCAGTCCTGTATCCTATAACCTTTAGCTAATTCATTTATTAGTTCTAGTAGATTTTTTAGCAAATTCCTCAGGATTTTTTACATAAGAGATTAAGTAATATGTAAAAAGAATTTCTTCCTTTGCAATCCACATGCCTCATTTCTTGCCCATGTTTACTTGTTTAGTAACTGGCTACATTATTTTAGTTAAATCTGTTTTCCCTTCTCCCACATTTGCATTATTCACACTAAATACGAAGTGTCATTTTTAGTCCACATATAAAGAATCATGAACACATATATAAGATGAAACTTCTAGGATGGGGAAGACTTCAAGCCACTGACAAAAAAGTCTATGAGGAACTGAAGATATTGTACATGAAATAAATTAGACTAGTAGGCATTAGGGGGAAGCAGACTTTAGCTTAATACAAAAGGAAGAATTTTAACAAATAGTCCAACAGTGACATATGCTATTTCATAAAACAATGAGATTTCCATTTGTGTATGTGGGATGGTATTCAGTACAAAGAACAGAACCCAAGGTGCTCTACCACTGAGATGTTATATTTGCAGCCCTTTCTATTTTCTGACACAAGGTTTTGCTAAGTTGTCTAGGTTAGCCTTGAATTTGAGATACTCCTGCCTCAGCCTCCTAAGCAGCGGGGATTATAAGCACATACCACCGTACCTACAGAGGTTTCTATTTTTAAACAGAAATTTTCATCCTGTCTTGACTGCTAAGGATGGTGTTCTTTCTTTGGGAGGGGAGGTTTCGGCCAATGACTTCTAAGGTTTTCAAACTTTTTATGACAGTCAAGCACCTAGATTGAATGTGTCCATTTTAGCACAATGCAAAACATTTTACCTGCCTGCAAACACACATTACAAAGAAACTATTTTATTTCTAGATAAATGTTTACCAAAAAACATAAAAGATTATTATTAGAAAGTATTTTTTCTGATTAGTCACCTATCTGGTAGCTTACTTGATAAACTGGGAGAAAGGATTGCTGTTAACTTCTATATTCTCTCATGTACTGGTATTTTAAGATATCAGAATAAAAACTCATTTTCCAGAAGGCCTCAATTCTTATCAAAAATAGTAATAACAATAGTAATAAAACAGCAGTTTCAGAACTCACCAGAAGAAATCTTACCAGCACCTTTATAGTCAACAGAAAATGCAGATGCTACTCCATTGGCCAACCCCAGTTCACACAAGGAAATTTGATAAGGGGGCCTCAGTTTGATTTCCATCTGCATATCAGACAGATTTATCTTTGTTGAAAGAGATCTGGGATTATTATATCGCTGCTTGGTCCTCTGAATGAAGTTATCTGTGCCAAAAAAAAGACACTTCCTTGTAATTACTTGTTAATTAAATCATTTGAGAGTGTAAGGTTTATGGACAATAAATTTTATAGTTTAAGACTTCAGTTTATCATGGAATTTCCAATATTATTCATGTTTATGGTTTATGTAGCATGAAGTCATCAGTTTTACACTCTCAAAATTATAGCCTAGAAATTAGTATCTATAACTGAACTATACCAGTTTAACATTACCTGAGTATAACACAATCATTTCATGGAATTATAGAAACAAAAAACAGTTTTAATTTTAAACCAAAGTCTTAAATTTTACAGATTCTTATAAGAATTATATATGAACAATACATAAAAACACATAATAAGGTACATGTTTTTATACATATTTTCTAATCCATTGCTTATATCATTAGGACACATATTTTAAAGAATGAATTTAATAAAACAATACATGATACTTCCCAAATATCTTCTAATTTCATTTTACTATTTACAATGCTGGGTTTATTTTTTTCTCTCTTTTTTCCCTTCTTCATCAGAAATTGAACAAATTGCTTCCCACTGGCGAAATCTAACCTGCTGTTTTTGTAAATAAAGTTTTATTTGGCCATACTGTGCTCATTCATTTATGCACTGCCTGTGGTTGCTTTCAGGTTACAATGGCAAAGCTAAGTGGTTGTGATAGAGACTGCACAGCCCTTATTGCCTAAAATATGTACTCTCTGGTACTTTCCAGTAAATGTTTGCCAACTGCTGTTCTACATTAGGCAGGCCATAAAAGATTATCACATAAACACAAAACTCTGAATCTCTGGCTTATAAATTTCTCATGGAGAAACTGTCCTCTGGGATTAGTTCTTTGGGCCAATAATCATAATCCACTCACCACTCAAATACAATTTTTAAATAGGTACCTAAATTAAGAAGTTGCCCAATATAGATCATCTGCCAAATTATTCTATCAAAAGTAGAGTAGCAGAAGTTTCTCCCTATCCCCCAATGATAGATGAAAAACTGCTTATAAGTGAATGGAGACAAGATAAGAAAAAGGAAGACAAACAGGCCCCTACCGAATTCAATGAAACAGTATGGTCTGACAGCAGTGTTCATCTTCATCATGTTGTAGGTAGTAATGAACTCCTTCTGAAGCTCGTCCAGGAAAGAGAAGGCAAGAACGTTTGGGTAATTTTCAGTGCACAACATCATGTAGCTCACTCCCAGGGAGCTAATAAAACTACAGTATAAAAAACACTGGTCTTAAAATTTCAAATTAAATCAAGGTAATTCGTTGCTTCACAAGACTGGTTATATACACCATAAACTTCAGCTAGAGTGGCAATGAAGATACTAATATTTATTACACATTCTAGTAAAAATTTTAAAAGGACCAAAATACTACTTTAAGCTGCAATTTAAAAACATCAGACAAAAAATAATGGAATGTAAAACAGAAGGGAATACTCTAGGGTTTTAACATTTCAGTTACTTATCATCTGGGGTAGAAGGCAGCGGAAAGAATATATAAATATGTAAGCATTACAGACAACTTAAAATCTAACTCTCATAAAAGGTGGTGACAATTAATGAACCTGAGTCAAAAACCATGTAGTGATTCTGGTCAAAGTTACAGACTCTATCCCTGGAAAGATGCCAAGCAAGTACAACTCAGTGCACAACTTCAGGGGAGTCACTAATCTCTCAAAATTATCACTGAGACCAGTAATCAATTATGAACCACTGACAGAAAAAAGAGGAATTTATTAGTTCATAACAGCAACAAATAAATAACATAAAAAGAAGGAAAGCAAATAGTAGAATGCTGAGCATTTACTAGTAAATGAGGAGGCAGTGCTATCACTGGAAAAAAATCAGCATTTTACAACCAATATAGTAAAAATTGGATCTGGCAAGTATAATCATGAATGTTACATCTAGAGGGAATTTTGATGAACATCAGTATATTTATGCAGTTTTAAAAGGTCTTCCAATGGATTCTGTATTAGTTGCAAAAATATTATATAGAAGAAACTAGACAACACACCAAGCAAATATTCTAATATTGCTAATGAGTAGATGGACATGATGTATCTCCAGATGACACTGGAGTGGTATCATCCAGACGTTATCTTCAGTGATATTGAAAGAAAGACACATCTATGTAGCATTCTGGTGGAGAATATATAACCTGAATCTAATCATAAAGAAACTAAAGGCCAACAATCTATTTTTCTAAAAAGGGTAGAGGTTTATTCTTTTAAAATCACAATATTGTAAAAAAAAAATAAATAAACAGGAAAAATGTTTCTAACAATGTAATCTAAAGAGCTTTGGTAAGTAAATGTGATCCCTAGCCCTGGTCGGGATCCATCCTAGAGAAGGGTGAAATGCTATAAAGGACATTTCTGGGGTCAACTAACAAAAAATGGAAAACAGGCAATGGAGCAGGTTATCTATATTACATTTATGATAGCTGATTTCTGTATCAGAGAACATTTTCTGTATAAGAGAACATTTATAACAAATCACAAACTTTGAAATGGTAAAAAAAGAAAGAGGTGTGGTATTTATGAGTTTCACTGAAACAGTTCAGAAAAACATCAGATGTGTATAGGCAGGAGGTGAAATGTTAGCACAGATCAACTTGGGAACAGGCATTATTTGTATTTTACCTATTCATACCACTTTTCTACATAGTTGAAATTATTCCTAAAATAGAAGTTAAAAATAAAACTTCTACTCAAAGCACTAAAACATTAGTCATCTTCCATAAAGAAGGCTTTCTAGATACATACCATTCTCTTATTAAAAACATTAGAAATAGAACATAAATTAACCCTTTTAATAAGTACCACATGTATCTTGTTATAATACTTGACAACGTATTTGATCTAGATGAGAGTGGTAAGCACAGCACAGGGGCTGTCACTCCTGCTCCTTGTGCCATGCGTGGCCTCACTATTATGGCCATCTTTATTGTTAAACCCCTCTAAATCCTGGCTCATACTGAAGCACTATTGCACACATTGTCCCTAATAATGTAGATGTAGAATTCATAATTGTTTTCTTGAGACAGAGTCTCACTCTAATTCGGTTGGTGCTGAACTCACTATGTAGCCCAGAATGGTCTCAAATTCACAGCAATCCTCCTGCATCAGCCTCTGGAGTGCTAAGGATTACAGGTGTGCTGGAGGAATTGAACCCAGGGCCTTCAGCTTGCTAGGCAAGCACTCTTCATTGCTGGGCTATGCTCTCAGCCCACAACTTTTAAATTTAATCACCAAAGTAAACATGTTTATGTGATTCAAATTCAAAAAGAACAAAACTAAAAGGTATACTGTACTTAACATATCTTCTTTACTGCCCATGAGAGCCCAGTTCTTTTCCTATAGGTAATCCATGTTTTCATTAATTTCTTATATATCATTCAAATGAGAATTTATGTAAGTAACTGTGTATGTGCATGTGTATGTATGTGTGTGTGTGTGTGTGTGTGCATAAAGAAATGATTTTTTAAAGACTATCCAAGGTAGTCAAATAGTATAAAGTTAGCATCTCTTAATTATATATTATTAATGGCCTTGTTAGGCAGAAAGATATTAGAATGCCTGAACAGAGAGGTCTGGAGCTATATTAAAAGCACAGAAGACATAATTTTTTTCTTTGTTCTCTTAATCATTACCCATAGACAGACTCACACAGCTTGTGATTTAAAACTTTAGCTCAACAAAAGTTAACACCATGTGAACACACTTATAAGGCCCAAGCCTATATAAAAGCCAGACCACAGGTTAGACATTGGAAAATCTTCAAGGTGTCAAAACAAAGAAAAACCTCTTTCTAGAGCATAAACAGGAACTGCTTTTCTCTGAATGGGTCAACACAGCCCATTTTATTTGTAAAAGAACAATGACTTTAGAGAAAGGAAAGGACATTTTTTTAATTAATCATTTAAATGTTGTTCAATCTGGTAGCACTGGCTCATAATTCCAGCATTATGGAAGGCCGAGTCAGGAGGTTCAAGCACAGCCTGGGAAACTTACCAAGGCCTTGTTAAAAAATAAAACACAAAAATGGCCTGGGGATGAGGCTCAGTGTGAACATGCTGGGTTCACTCCCCCGTGTCATGCACACACAAAGAAATCATGCAAATCTTAACCTAAGACTTCATTTAGTGCAACTGCCATTTTCATTCTGGCCTATCTCTCTTGAAAGGTGTATTCTCACTTCTTGAAAAGCCATCATTTTACAATAAACTTTGCCTATACTTCATACAATGGCTGATGTGTCTTGACTGAATTCTTTCAAGGGCCCAAAGAACTGAAGTGTGCCACCAGTTACTCACAGTGTGTTATTAAGACCTGACTTCTCAGTAACAGTGTGGAATATCCTAGTGGTAAAACTGTTCCAATCTTAGGGTTCCATCATAACTTTTCTGAAATTCCACTTAACAGGTAATCAGTTTTACAATATTAGTAGGTCATAAAACTAATGAGTTATGGTATTTTCTTAATAAAAGAAATAAGTTTAACAGAAAATACTGGAATGTAATTGTTTCATGAAACTATTTTTTAGCTCCCTATATGTATATATGCAACATTTACAAAGCAAATTGAATCTTTTCACAAGAATAATAATCAAAAAAGCTTAGCCATAGCATATTGAATTCTTCTACTAATTAGTTTTTAAATCAAAGGCCAAAATATGTTTTCTAAAGTAATTTTTCCCTTCCCCCATCTAAATTCTTTGACATGTTATTAGCATTCACACATACCACACAACAACCTGAATGCTATTGACAAGTCGCTTCCACACACTCAGAACTCCCAATTGGCTAGCTAGGAGTTATTTCATTATCCTCCAATAATATACCTGAAATTTTTGGCTCCCATTTTTTATGATGTTAGGGTTTCACTAGTAACAGAAAGAGCTGTAGACCCCTGACAGTTTATCTCAAATGATTTGTCTTGCTTGTGTTAAATTTAACTACAGGATTATAGCTAAAATAAAGGAAACTTCTTTTTTAAGATTCTATATTAGTATTTTCAGAAAGTCTTTATTTTACTATAACTGCACAACACTTTCTACAAAGGCTATAAAGTGTTCTAAATTATTATGGCTTTCCATAGTAACTTCCGTCTTCCTTTCTTTGAAATGCAAAGAGAGTTTTTCAAAAGTCCCTATCAACTCAGTTGATTCACATTTGTTAAAACAAAACAAAACAAAACAAAGAAACCTCTGCTTTTCCAAACTATCATTAGGATGGATTAAAAAACTTTCACCATCTCACTGAGGACTGACAGAAGTCATCTCAAGTCATTACAGGCACGCTGGTTGCATACACTTTCGAAGGATTCACTAGGTTTCCTCATGCTTTACAGACAATCTAGCACGTTCCTCTGCCTTCAGGAGGAAGAAACTGATGGTATTACAAGAGCTGCATGTACACCTATGCACTATGCAAGTATGTTGTGGTTTGGATTTGAAATGTCCCCCAAAAGCCTTATGTATTTAGATGTTGTGGTTTATGGACGTGTAGTGGATTAAGGTTATATAGTGGATTATAGGTTAATGGTGGACTATAGGTATGCGGTGGATTGTTGAGTGTATGACCCGAAAGGGACAGACGACTGGGGCTTAACTTGGAAGGGGGCAATACTTGGAAGGGGCAGATCATGAGGACATGACCTGGAAGGATACATGCTAGCCCTGCTCTTCCTCACTCATGTGGCTTCCTGAATGTCACATTGTGAACAGCTTCCTACAGTCAGGCTCCTGCCATGTGCTTCTGCCATTGTCAGCTAGCCATGAAGGGACTGAGACCTGAAATGATGAGCTAAAATAAATATTTCCTCCCTTAACTTTTGGATGTCAGGTCTTCTGTCACAGCAATAAAAAAGAAGCTAAGACAGACTACTCTAACAAGCTAGGGCCTCTGCTGAGTACTTTACATACTGCATTTAATTTCAGTCTCACATTAAGGGGGAACTACTATTTCCATTCTACAAACAAACAGAGGCTCAGAGAGGCCACCCATCATTAAGAAGCAAATCTGGGATGAACTTAGTTCTCACTCCAGGGCTCACAGTCCTTCCATAATACTGACTTTCATATGATATAGATAAACCAATCATTTCCTAATGTTACGAACAGTTTTTCATTCCCAAACCACAATTCAATATCTATTTTCTGCTAAATTAAGAGGAATGAAACTTAAAGAGTTTTAGTCAAAAGTCAGGAAGGTCAAAGTCAGGGTCAAACTCAGGAAGCCTTGCTAACTTCCCACTTCATCCTGTGCAACTCTAATCCTCCTTCTCTGTTTTCCAGCCACACCAGCCTTGTTTCAGATCCTCTGAGGACACCCTCCTACTCTCAACCCAAGAAGCCTCAGGAACTGCTTTTCCCACTTGCAATGCTCCCAATCTCACCTCCCCCATGCTCCGATTCTAATCTGGTTAAATCCCAATCATCCTTTAGTTATTAAAGTCTTCCCCAGAGCACACAATCTAAGCTGATCCCACCTTTGTGGTTCTGGCATAGCAGCTGTAATTCTTCATGAACTGGCCAAAGCTGCAATTGTATGCTTAGGTATTTATTTACTGCAACATCTATCTCACTAGTAAACATGAGAACAGGGATGATTACTATATTGTTCACTTTTGTATTTGCAGCACCCAGAATATTCTGTATCTTGTAAACAATAACCATTCATTAAGTGAATAGATGAGTACAAAAATGGCACGGCACTGTTCACTCATTTATACACAAATTTCTTGAGTATATTATGTAGATGACTATACAGCCCAGTGGTAGCTACACAAAGCAGACATTCAATAAATATTTAACAGGGGCTGGAGGAATAGCTCAGGGGTTAAAATGCTAAGTCAAGCACTAAGAACCTGAGTTTGATTCTCCAGCACCACATAAGCCTGGCACTGTGGCATATGCCTGTAATCCTAGCACTCAGGAGGATGAGGTAGGAAGATTGCCATGAGCCCAAGGTCAGCCTGGACTCCCTAGTGAGTTCAGGAACAGCCTGGGCTACAGAGCAAGACCCCAAGAACAGAAGAGGAAAGGAATACTATTTCACCAACCCTTCCAGCCATTACTACCCAGAAGGCTTCAGGGTACACGTCAGTGAATCTTCAGCATATTCTAAGCAAGGGACATTCTCAGGGCCAGGCAGAGTTATTCTCTTCTGCAGTGAGAACCCCAGAGTTTTAGTAGACATGTCTGCAGGCCCTTTATCACTGACACGTTACATTCAAGAGTGTGTATACTGTATGTGCATGCACATCATATATACATAATGCTTTTCACCCTAATTTGGAAACCTTTAAATTGCTATTTTCTTCCTATTTTGTTCTAACTACCTTTTGAAATTTTAAATTTTCTTCAACTTCTGGGCATTGGTGTGGGGGAGTTTCAACCTTCCAGCAACCACCTTTGTTCTGGCCAAGGAATTTATCGAATCTCATCACATCTTTGGTTTCCCTCTCTGACACATGCATCAGGTACTTCCTCAGGGCCACCTGGAATCAGGTGTGTTCTTAACAGGTAAGGCTGGCCCCAACCTCCAGATAAGGAGTTTCTTCTTTTTTGAGACAGAATCTCATTCTGTAGCCCAGGCTGCTCCTAAATTCACTATGTAGTGCAGACTATGTACACACACCTGGACTTGGCAATTCTCCTGCCTCAGCCTCCAGAGTGCCAGGATTACAGGCATGTGCCACCACGTCCAGCTTTATGTGGGGTGCCGGGGAATAGAAATCCAGGTCCTTGTGCTTGCTAGGCAAGTGCTTTAACTGCTGTGCCATTCCTTTAGCCCCTTACTCCTCATTTTGCTAAAAAGTTAGTTCTATCATACATGCAACTCATACCATAAGCGATTTCTGAAGACCAAAAAAATAAAGTTTTAGACTTTTTCTGAAACTAATTTAAAATACAAACTGTCAAAGAAATTTTACATATCACCAATTAAATACTGACCTTAGGACAATTCCGGCCTAATGACCAAACTAATATTTAGTAAAAGTCAGAACATTCCCCTCAGCAGATCATAGAACACAGTATAGGTATAGCATTCCACTCTGTAAGATGAGATCCCCTGCCTACCAGGAGTTTGCACCACCATTACTGAGGATGTATATTTAAAACCATAATAGAAAAAATAAAATATAACTGCATTTTATAGCATATTAAATGAATGAAAAAGTATATAGCAAACTACTAATAAATAGACAGTTACAATATTTGTAATACATATGACACCTAATTTTCACTCTACAATGGTATCATTACACACAGCAAATCTGCTCATCCTTTATAGCCCACTGAATGGCTTTCATGGGTGCAGAAATGTTCTCTAATAATATATGCCTTCTCTTCTCTGCTGTTAAACTGCTAGGTACAAGAAAAATATTACTTTCGAAATAAATCTTTAATATTCAATTCCACTAAAAGTGTTTCTATGTTAAAATATTAAATAAAATGGGTGATATTATGAAAGTGAACAGACCTATTGGTTCTTATTATTACCAATGTGTCTAATAGGAAATAAATTGAAGACAAAAGACTCTGTAATCAGTGGGAGAGTAGGGAGATATGAACCAGAAAAAGAATCCATTAACAGAGTGTCTGCCATACTAAGTGTTCTACCAGGAAATTCCTATTTTCTCACTTTTTCCTCTCTTATGTGGTCAACTTTCAATTACTCCCTAATGATGAAGAGCTGAATCATGAAAAAATTACCCTATGAACAAAAGAACTACTTTAGACACTAATTTTAACCTCATTAAATACAAAATTACTTACTAATACGCGATATGCCGGGCAACAGTAACTTATAATAGAAAACTAAGAGGATGTGAGAGTTTTAAGGAGCCAAAGATGATTATACCAATAGTGCTTTGGATAAAATACAGAAGCAGCAAAATTTGCCTTCAGCATTTATCCTCTTCTTAGCAGAGTTAATTTATGCCCTGATTTACTCTTTCCCACTACTTGTAATACTACTACACTATAAATAATGAAGATACTAATTTTCAATAATGGTTCACAGTTAATATTAAATTTGTCTATTGTATTACCAAAGTTTATTGTATTTTGCTATCATTTTCCCACAGAAACTGTATTGAAAGAGTAGTTAGATCTCTAGGCCAATTCATAAAAAACCTACTACTTAATATATATATAATGCCATAAACCTATCTATTTTACCATAATAAATAGCAAAACAGTTATATGATGCTAGTAATTAGACAAAACAGGAAAGCAGGATATACAGGTTAACTCCTTCTCCCAAGTGGCTAGGTAGCTACTTGGAGGATGCACTCCCCTATCATAATCCCTCCCTACCAAACCCCCATCTCCAACAAACATTACTGTCTCAGCAACTCCAGACTTCATACTCTGCTCATTATTTCTCAACAATAAAAGACGAAGACGACGACAACGACGACGACGACGACGACAACGAAGGAGAAAAAGAAGAAGAAGAAGAAGAAGAAGAGGAGGAGGAGGAGAAGGAGGAGGAGGAGGAAGAAGAAGAAGAAGAAGAGAGGACACATCACTTACTTATTTTACCTGGCTAATTTTTCTCTCAACAAAAGATGGAAAGAATTAAGAGCATTAGCAATGCACAATGTCAAGAAAGGGATAATGGTACAGGTCAGCAACTCCCTCTTCTATCAAAGAATAATATAAGTCTTGGTGCCAAAAGACCGGGGTTCAAATATATTATTTATTAGCCTTATTATTTTAACGGAGTTTCTTTACATCCTTAGTCTCATTTGCCTCGCGTCTAAAAGAGGGGTCAGAGTACTACAATGGCAATCTGTCTAGCACATCTTTTTTCCTTCCTGTTAGGGCACTAAACACCTCCAGCCCCATCATCTATTCTATATGACTTTGGTAGAGCTGTCCAAAGGGGTGGGTATGTGATCTAGGCCTGGCAAATTAGAGACCTCATTCCCTCTAATCACAGTATTTATCCAGAAATGGACCATGCCAAATGCACAGCAAACTGAAATCTTGTCCTTGAAGCATACAGGTGTTCCACTGGATTGAACTAAGCCTGCAACTTCCCATGCAGTCTTTCTAGGCTATGAAGAATACCTTTTGGCAAAAGGCAAGAGACTGCAGAAATTCCTTATAGCAATATCTGGTAAGCCAGCTCTACTCTTTTCCTTCACAATTAATTAATTAATTGATTAATTTTGCTTAAGCTAGTATGAATTATGTGTCTGCCCCAACAATGAGAAAAATCTCTATGCATTAGTCATTCATAGTGCTGCTGTAGTTTAATAATAATGTAAGTAAAATGTCTGACAATGGCAAGTACTCAATACTTTGGTTATTGTTGAAGTTGTTACTTCTGTGGTCAAAAAATATCACCAAAGAGTTGCAGTAATGCTAGAGACTGAAATTAAAAGGCAAGTAGACCTAAAATAGCACACCAGGCTACAGGTAGCAGCTTGGGGACAAATACAGAAAAAAAATGAACCTTCAGGAAAGGACAGAACCTAGGATGCTCACAGCCATTACTGAACTTCAAATGAACTCACAGAGAAAGAACTAAGGAATTGTATCGCTTGTACAAAAAAATCACAATAGGACATGACTGATCTCACAAAGGATACTGGTCTTTTCATAAGATCAATGAGTTTAAGTTAAAAGAGATCTCAAAATGTACAATGATTTTTAAACCCTGAAAGCCAATCACAAAGGTGTAAGATCTCAGATGATACAACTTTTCATGTTCACCATTACTTTTGTCTTTGTTTTCTAAGCAGTGAAGTAAGTTTATTCATTAAATAGTTATTACACTTTCAGGAAAGTATCTCTTAAGTTATGAACAGATGAGTTCCTCAACATTTTATTATATAAAGAGAGAATAGTAAAATTATGAGGAAATGTAAAAGGAGGTAACAAAACTGGATACTCCCACAATCTAACCCACTTTGCCCAATAAACAAGTCTAATCAATAAGGTTTCTCCAAAGTCAAAACCCTTTGAAGAAAATGAACACTTAATTCTATGGCACTCCAAGCACTACCAAACCCCCACAGCAACATCCTTCATTTGGCAGCCACCACGACATGTGCAAGGCACTGGGCTAGTGCCAAGCTGTGCTCTGTGACATGCGCTCCATTAGATGAGGTACCCAGTCTCTACAGTCAGAAGAAACCCATTATTTTCCCAACACTGGGGGAAAAAATTAATTTTCTCAATTTTAAGTTCTACTCTCCTAACTTTTTTCTCAAAACTGGTTCTCCCCTGCCTATTCAAACTGAACCTAATGTATAGCACTACTTGGTTTAGCAACTAATTATACAGTTAATTACTTTGATACTTTGATTTCTATACAAACTTGAAAGATCACAATGTTAGGTCAAAAACAGTATAAGCCACAGCAGATCAGTTTTCTCAAAGAGGTACAACTCAGAACAATCAGAGAATTCAGAAATTTAAAATCAAGACATTATAATAAATAATAATAATAAAACAGTAAGTTCTACCCTCAACCTGACAAAGGAAATTATCAGAGACATGACATAGTAGTAATGAGGAAGAATGTGAGCCAAGAGAGGAAGAGATTAAGACAGCAGAGTAGAAGCTGGCAGCAAATCACAGCTTCCTTGTAGGATCTGGTATTGAGACAACTGTAATGCAACTATAGTTGCATATAGTTGCAAAGAGAATGAAGAAAGTTCTGGGAGTCAAGAAAGAGCCAACAACAAAGCTAAAATCACAGGGGAAAAAAATGATAACATAGAGAAAAAGAACAAAATAGCCTGGAATGCTAACCTTGGCTCCTTGAGAAGGGTATCAATCTCCACAAGCACACAGTAAACCCAAGGAGGACCAGCACCTCAGTATAAAAAAAACAAACAAAAGAACTGTAATTACTAGGCCCAGAAAAACCCATTTTATTTTAAGCTGCAAATCTAGTGTGGGGTAGGCTAGTTTTGCAGAAAAAAAAAAAAAAACAGTGCAGCATCCATCATATTTAGGAGGGATATAATTAGGAGCCATTCTAAGAAGAATTTATTGTTTAAGACTGAGCAACTCTGAGAATCAGAAGTAATATAACATCCACATTCAGGGTCTCTGGGTCACCCTAATGCAGTGACTGGATAGGAGATGGCCTCAACAGACAACTGTGGAGGGCTGGTCCAGACCTCCTGAGAAGTTTAAGCAGTGGTGACCTCACTCTCTGTAGTGAGAAGACAGGCTGGTCATATGTTGCTTTCTGAGAGGCCTGGGTCTGAAGGCATTGGGATGGCTCCTTCACTGCCTGCTTCCAGTGCAGAACTCAGAACTCTATTAGTTCCCCCCACACACCAACATGATCAGTAATACCTCTGCTTGTATATTTGCTGCCTGCCTAGGTGTACAGACAAAAGGGATCACTCAACACCCACAGGCCACAAAGCTAGTTCTGGATAACAATGGCTACAGGTACACAAAAGGGTACTAACAATACTAAAAAATCTCTGAAATGAACATAGCAGACAACACACCATTGACTACCCCAATCCAGCAGGAAACGTAGGACAGGACTCAACATTCATACAGTAAAAAATAACTGTGGCAGCACAACAGGCCTCAGCTGTGACTACCTCCCGCCACATCAGGTAGATTCCAATGCTCCAGGCCCTGGAAAAAAACTACTCACTTGAACGCCTTGATATGGATGAATTTTTTGGACTCTTTTATTTGGGGGGTGGGGTATATGTTGTTTTTCTTTTCTTTTTTCCCTTATTTTTCTTGTTTCTTTTACCTAACTCTATTTACTTTTTTTGTTCTTTAACTGGATTTTTTTATATTACTTTTTTCTCTTCCTTCTTTTTCAAATTCTGCTTCTTCCTCTTTCTCTTTTCCCATCCTCTATTTTCCATCTTTTAATATTATTACAATTAACCTTTATAATTTTTATGTATTTAATTTACTGTAGGCTATTATTGCTGATTTCTTTTCTATTGTTAATTGTGGTACACCTGTTGCTTTTAATTGATTTTTACTATATGTCAATATCCAGTTTGTATTTAGGTCTAATATTTCTATTGTGTAGTTTCTCCTCAGTGAGTGGTGCTTTGGATAAAGCCAGTGAAAGAAGACCCAACATTAAAATGACACTCAAATAAAAATGGAAGAGACATCATGCTCACTGATGCACAAATATCAATATAGAAATAGAAGGAATGTGAAAAAACAAGGCAACATGGCTACTTCAAAGTCTACCAGAGGGCTGGAGGAATGGCTCAGCTGTTAAAGTACTTGCCTAGCAAGTGCTAAAGCAAGTGCTAAAGCAAGCACTAAGTACCTAAGTCCAATTCCCCAGCATCACATTAGTCAGGTGTGGTGGTGCATGCCTGCAATCCCAGCACTTTGGGAAGCTGAGACAGGAGGATTGCTGTGAGTCCAAGGCCAGCCTGGGCTCCGTAGTGGGTTCAGGACTAGCCTGGGCTGCAGAGTGAGACCTTGTCTCAAAAAAAAAAAAAAAAAAAAAAGTCTCCAGAAACTAAATACAAAGGTATCAACATAGATGAAATGCCAGAGAATTCAAAAGACCTATTTATAAAATAATTTATAACTTTAAGAAGATACAAATAAACAGGTAAATAATTAAGGAACACTATGCAGGATATGGAGGAACAATCTAACAGGGAAAAATTCTAAAGAAGAACCAAATAGAAATCCTGGAAATGAAAAGCACAATAAGTCAAATAAAAAACTCAGCAAAAGTTTCACTAGTAGGCAGGACCAAGAAAAAGACAAGAACTTCAGGGCCTTAAGATAAGGTTGAGAAAATACTGCATGTAGACACTAAGAAAAAAATAATTATGTTCAAAACATCTAAGAACTTTGAGCACAGTTAAAAGACTAAACTTAAGAACTTTGGAAGTAGAAGAGAGTACTGAGGTTCAGACTCATGGCACAGAAAATCTATTTATGAAATAATAACAGAAAAATTCCCAAACCTTATGAAAGATAAAGACATTTAGGTACAGTAGGCATTCAGAACACCAAACAGGCATGACCACAAAAGAACCTCTCCATATCACATTATAATTAAAATGGCAAATGTGCAGTACAAAGAAGGATAATACTGAAAGATGCAAGACAGAAATGCCAAGTCATTTGTAGAGGCAAACCCAAATGAATAACTGTAGACATTCCTGCAGCAACCCTAAAGGCCAGGAGGTGGTCATGGAGCAATTTACTTCAAGCTCTGAAAGAACATAAGTGCCAATCTAGATTACTACATCCAGCAAAGCTATCCTTCAAAATTGAAAGAGAAATAAAGACCTTTAAAGATAAACATAAAGAAATTCATGAGTACTAAGCCAGTATTGCAGAAGACACTTAAAAGAATCCTACACATAGAATATGAAGTACAGATAAGCTATTGAGAATTAGGAAAAGACTCAAACATTAGAAAAACAACAAAATGACAGAAATTAGTACATGCCTTCTATAAGAACTCAATCTAAATGGTCCTAATTCTACAACTAAAAGACATAAACTGACACATTGGATTAAAAAACAAGATCCAACACTTTGCTGCTTACATGAAACACACCTCACTAGCAAAGACTAAAAGTGAATGAATGAAAAAAAAAAAAAAGTCCATACAAATGAAACCAGAAAGTAGCAGGAATAGCTTCACTCCTGTCTGACAAGGAAGATTTCAAGACAAAATTAGTCAGATGAGACAAAGAAGGCCACTGTACTGGGGAAAGGAAAGGATCTATCAAGAAGATATAACAATTGTAAGTATATATGCACTGAAGGTTGATGCATCCAACTTCATAACACTACTACACATACAGGAACACACAGTTCTCACTACAATAATAGTGGTTGAGTTTAACACTCCATTCTCACCAATAGACAGATCATTCAGACAGAAAAGCATCAGAGTTTAACTATACCACAGAGTAAATGGACTTATCAGATATCTATGGAACATTGCACCCAATAACTATAAAATATACAATCTTCTCAGAAACTCACAGAATATTCTCTAAAATAGACCATATTTTAGGCCATTAAGTATACTTAGCAAATACAAAAAAAGAATTTCTTGCATCTTATCAGATCTTAAAGGAAAGAAACTAGACATTAACATCAAAAGAAACCACAGAAACTATATGAATATGTAAAGATTGACCAGTTCACTTTGAATGATCAATGAAGAAATCAGGGAGAAAACTTTTAAATTCCTAGAATCAAATGATAAAACATACGAGAGTTTCTGAGATATAGGAGAGCAGTCTTAAGAAAGAAGTTTATAGCTATGAATGCTTAAATTTTAAAAAATCAGATCTCAACCTAATCATGCATCTCAATATCTGGAAAAACAAGAACAAATAAAAAACCCAATAGAAGGAAAGAAATAATAAAGATCAGAGCTGAAATTAATGAAACAGAGACTAAAATAACAATACACAGAATCACTGAAACAAGGAGTAGTTCTTTGAAAACATAAATAAAAGTACAAAAAGCAATAAGCACTGATGAGGATACAGAGGTACAAAGAAAACTACTGGTGGGAAAAATATGAATGGATCTAGAGATCATCAAGTTCATCAAAATGAAGCTAGACTCAGAAAGACCAGTATCAAGTATTTACCTTAACACGTAGAATGTAAAAAACAAAGTAAGTAAAATAACGAGACTATTATTAGAAGAGGAAGGGAATAAGGGGAGTGGTAGGGAGGGTAAGAGTAAGTAATAGGATAATGAATACGCTCAAAATACATTATACATATTAAAACTTGCCCCAAATGTGGAAATAAAGGGGAAAGTAGGACAAGGAGTGTGTGTGTGTGTGTGGGGGGGGGGGGGATGATTAAAGTATTTTATGTGTACATACAAATCTGACAAAATAAAATCCATTAATCTGTACAATCAATGTGTACTAATGAAAATGGTGCTTGGGGAGTAGAAGTAGGCTTTAAGCTGGGCTCTGAAGGAAAGAGACATTTAATATGGTACTCTATGTCTAATGGCAGTGGCAGACTATGCTACCATGTTGCTACTGCAGATTTCTGATTTTTATCTGGCAAACTCACGGTGGTTAGGAAAACAACTGTTATGTGAGAAAAATGACAAAAATTTCTAAGCTAACACAAATAAATACTCAATTTATATATTTCGGACTAAATTGTCATAAATTCTGAATACCTTAATAAACTTTAAATCAACTAGCAAGATCTATCAGTAATAGGAAATATACTAAATATAGGTTCTTGTCAGGAAGTGGAACTAAAAATTCTGCTTTCCAAAATGTTCTAAACAGGTTGGCTACAAAAAACAACAGGCACAGAAGATGTTCTGTGTATGGTTGTAATAGTTATATAATCTATTTCTTTTATTCCTTTAAAAGTCATATGGTCTATTTTATTCCTTCATCTAAATTGTGTTCTTCAATCAGGCCAGATTAGATTTTTTGCTAATTTATCCCACTCCTAAGGTCCCTTACAAACTTTTTTTGACACCATGTTATTTGCATATAGTAAGGAATATTTTTTAAAAATCATAAGAAGCTCATCAGTATGACTGCTAAAAGAAGGCAATCCTAATGACATCCCTCTTTATGTAAGAGATTGGATCAAAATACATAGTGAATATTTAAGTTTAAAATCTATTACAGTAAAAGACACATTGCCATTAATCCTCCCAAAATAATCAGAATATTCCCTTTCTCATTTCAAACCACTTGTCCCATCATTCTTGCTAACGTGTCTTTTACTGTAATAAGTTTTACAAAATTTAAACATTCACCATATACTTTGATCAGCCAGGTCTCAGTAGCCTGAAAAATGTTTTTATCTAACTGATACCAAATCCTGTAACTGATCCTACTGATTATCCCCCTTGCTCTGGAAAAAAGTATTTGCAGGCTTTTTCCAGCAAATGAACACACTATGTTGTTTGCATCTCATCTCAAGATCTTTTTTCCCTTCATCTGATTCCTTTACTAGCTCTCCTGAATCATCATCATCATCATCATAGTTGGAAAATGCCTCAAATCCTATATAACAACACTACAATAATCGCCTCAAATCCTTCGTGTAGAGTAAGATAGGATACAAATAAATAATACAAACACTAGAATTCACAGGTAAGTGGAATTACAGGGGAATTAAACACATCATACTTTAAGAAAATAATGCGGAGGAAAGAAAAGTGCTTACAAAAAAAGTTGATTTACTAGTATTCTATAATTCAAGCCAATCTATAACTTTGACATCTGTCTACACCATTATACAATAACAAGTGACACCTAGAATTGTGACCCACAGAACTAAAGGAGCCTATTAAATACATTAGTTAAATATCTGAAGTTTTGCTCCAAAAAAATAGAAGTAGACTAAGACATCATTTTGGGTATAGAGTAACCATTATCATCAACACAATAGTTTCTAGTCAAACCCTCAGCAATCCAATTAAAGGCAACATCTCGTTATTTTACCATTACTTAAATGATGGAAAGTAATTGTAGACATTTTCTGTGGTTTTATTCTGGGTCCCCTCTGTAAGCTAAGTGGACATTTCTACCTTCATAGGATCAAACATATCTCTGTGAATTATTCCAAAATCTTTATCCAGTTTCTACTTTGTCCACCCTGTCATAACATCATTACAAATGATCAAATGCAGCTTCACATTCTTTTGCATCTTCCTAACCCCATAATCAACCCCATCCAAAGACGCATTTCTGAAGTGACACTGTCCATTCCAAGGCCTTCCTTCTTTTTATGTCAGGAATTCTAGCATACTGAACTTGACCCATTTCTCCAATCCTCCCTTTTTTCTTTTTCTTCCTGTGCTAGAGATTGCACTCTACAACTAAGCTATATTCTCACCCCTTTTTATTTTGAGACAGTTTCTAAATTGCCTAGACTGGCCTCAAACTTAAGATTTTCCTGCCTCAGCCTCCTGAGTACCTGGGATCATAGAAGTACACTATCATACCCAGCTTCCATTTTTATTTAAAGTGTCTTTCTGTTTGGCATTTTCTTTTCATCTTTTTCTTTCCTACTTCACACTCTAATAAGTTGAGCTGTCTGCCTTAATTCTCTCCTCCCAGCCTTTCCATTTCACTCTTTTTTTACTGCCTTAGAATTGCTTTTCAATCATCTCTTTCCTCAAACCTTAGCAACAGCTTCCTATAATCTGTTACAAACAAAAAGGAGAGAGAGAGAGAGAGAGAGAGAGAGAGAGAAACCTGCTTCATCATAGCTACCTCTCTCAATATGAACTTTCAGGGCAATCCAAGATCTGGTACCATGCTAACTACCACGCATCTCAGAGCTATCCCTAAATCACCATCCACTAACAGCAGGCTACGCAGATCAATGCTAAGTCATATACTTTGCTTATTCTGCCTCTCCTCCCTACCCCTGGATGCTCTGCCTTAGCCAAATATTACTAATTCTTCAGAAAATAGGTTATCTCTTCTCAATAATGAAGCCCTCTGCTTATTCATCCTATACAGACCTTTTGTTTTCTTCTGCAGGCATAATCAGCATCAAACTGCTCAGTACTTAATTGGTCTCTCTGTTTCTCATGTATGCTTTCCACAGCGGTCCTGTTATTCCCACAGATTTAGTTGCAAGCCATAAACTGACTCCCAAATCTAAATCCCTGTTCTTCACTAAACTTCACACTCATATATCTAGTTATCTACCTGATGGTGTTCTTTGAGTGTCTAATGGGCATCTGAGATTTAACATGTCCTAACAGAACTCTTGGGGTTTTTTTTTGCCAATGATACACAACCCCTCTAGTCTTGCTCATTTCTACATTCACATTATGCTACTCAGGCCCATTTTTAATTTTTTTCTTTTTCCTCACATCCATTTCAATCCATTATGACAATTTGTTGGTGTTAGCCCAAATCCAAGTACTTTTCTTCTTTATCGCCCTATTTTAACTACCTGAACCCAGAGGAGCCAGGATGATCAACTCAAAGCCAAAATCAGATCATACAACTCTCCAACCTAAAACTCCCTAATGGCTTCCTACTACATTAGGCTCAATAAACTAAACATTTCTCTAGGTCCAAAGGCCCTAAATAGTCTGCCCCAGCCCTATCTTTGCAATCTCAGCTTCTGCCAATCTGCTGATTGTCCTTAATGCTTCAGTTTCAATGGTTTTCTTTCCTCTTCTAGATATGTATCCAACTGGGTGTTACCTCAGGCTTGCTCTTCATCCACAGCATCCTTCATCTAACTGACTCCTCAGAAGTCTCTGCTAATATCTGCAGAAAGGTCCTTGGCCACCACATACAAAGGCACAGTCTCCCATCACCAATTCTATATTCTCTCTTTCTTTTTTCTTTCTTCTGCAGTACTGAATATTGAACTCATGCCCCTTTAATATATACAATATAGTGATAAGCATAACTTCTCCCACTAGAATATAAGTTGACTCAGTTCTTAGAGGGCAGGAATCAGGTAACATTTTTTTTATATTTTATATTTACCATTATAGTTTACCTACCACAATCACAGACATAAGTACCTAGTGAACAACTTACAAGAAACATCTCTTATTCGCAAAACTACAAAATTTTCTAAAGCCAGATATAAATGCAAATAAAAAGGTTGATCGCATGAGACTACTATTAATGTTAATAAGCTCAAAACATGATTATTGACTTGAACAACTTTTCCTAAACTAGCCAAACATTAGTTTCTATTGCAATGACTTAAACATCCTTAAAATGACAAACACTAGGCAAATAATTCTAACAAACTGAAGACTTACTTAATGTTATAACGTCCAGTTTTCAGTGTACATCTATCAGGAAGTTGGGCAAGTTTCCTCGAGAGCATTTTAAAATACTTTCTGCACTCTTGTATTCCTGTGCTTTGTTCATAATCAGTAGAAGCAGAAAGGGGCAGTCCATCTCTGACACGAACAACTGAGGCAGATAAAATCACAGACATTTCAATCAACAGAGAAGACCTAAAACAAAATGAATAATTTGGGTTAGAAAAAAAAAATTAAAGTCAAAGCCAATAAGCATAGCAAAATGTTCAACCTACTAATAATCAAAAGAATACCAATTAAAACAAGAGTATATGGACTTTACTTTTTGAATTAGCTTTAAAAAAATAATACCTCTGTCTGGCATTCCCAAAAGTACAAGTGAAAGTAAAAACTGCTTTGGAGCCCAGCCAAGCCTGTAATTCCAGCAGCCTAGTACACAAAACAATGAGGATCTCAAGTTCAAGCCCAGCTTGGGCAACTTAGGAATTGTCAAGGGATGTAGCTCAGTATGAAGACTCAAGACTCAATGCTCAGTACCACTACCACCACCACCATCATAAAAAAAAAAGGTGAAACCTGCTATAAATGCTATTATCAAAACAACTTAGTAACTGACAAGAGTTTAAAAACAGACTTCTGGTCAAGACAGTGGCAAAGTACAAGTAACAGAGCTGCACAATGTCTCCTCATGGGCTCATTTTAAAAGTTGAGAATACAGTCAAAAACTGTATGTTCAATGTAGCTAGACCAGGGAAGTCAGAAATCTTGAAGACACATCAGAAGTGGAGGAAAACAGCAGACAACTGAGTGCAGCCCTGAGCTACCAGCATCCACAGACAGATCAAAGCTGGGAGACCAGAACCTCAGACCCAGGTAAGCAAGGATCTGGGAAACCCCAGCCTCCAGAAACAAGCCTACGGGTAATGCATACTACAAACACAAATGAGCTCCCCTCCTAGGGCCTAGATCAGAGGCAGTGCTTGGCAGCCATAAAAGGCAACGATGTAAACAGAAGCCATTAAAAAAAAAAAACACACACACAAGACTGGACTGTTTAGAATAGAAGAAAGCTCAGAAGAGTACATCAGGATTTAGGAGGTCACTGAAAGAGTCCCTAGGAAGAAACTGGCACAGAAGACAGTTGTGGAGAGGAGAGAAAGACCACTGATCCCAGGACGGCTTGTGTGTAGTGGGAGCACCTCAGAGAGCGGAGAGCCTGCTGGCCTCAGGCGAAGGAAGCCAGGTCAGGTGGGAGAGCTTTGCTGAGGAGGCTGGGAGTGATCATGACACCTCAAAGGTCATCAGGCTGTTAGGTCCTCCATCACTGCCTACTATCTGCACAGAAGTCAAAGGAATTTCAGGTCCCTCCACACACCCTCATACTCATTCAAAGAAACCTCTCTTATTAGCACTTTAAAGTGAAGTCCGTCAACAAGAGAAGCAAAGGAAGGGACAAGGCAGAAGGACACACACAGACATGCCTGAGATCTCAGAAACTAATGTCATGGGGCCTGAAATAGTGGAACTCATAGGGAAGGAAGTCAAATAAACGAGTCAAACAACCAGGTCAAACAAGACATTCTCAAAGAAATGCAAGCATCAATCAGCAAGCTTAAAGAGGAGCTTACTAATCAAATAATGGTCCCAATGGAGACAAAACTTCTGAGCATACAGAAGCCACAAATAAAAACTTGGTTGGGATAAACAAGGAAATCAAGATATGAAGGAACAGTTTAGTAGAAAAGTGGAAATTCTGAAAAGAAATCTAACTGAAATTCAAGATATGAGAAATACATTTAAAAGCAAGGGAACTTGACTCAAACACTGTGAGAACAAAATTTCAGACCCTGAAGACAAGGCTGAGGAAACAAATGCTATAATTAGACACAGCTCCAAAATTAGGAATGAGCGAAGTGGATGGATACAACAATTGATGGATGATTCAAAGAAAACCAATCACAGAATTATGGGTGTAAGAGAAAGAGCAGAAGACAGCACCGAAGGTATGAAGAATTTACTAACTGAAATAATTCAAGAAAATTTCCCAAATCTAGATAAAGAAATTAATTTTCAGGTAGAAGAAGCTCATAGAACACCAAATAGCCTCAACCAGCAATGAGACTTGCCACAACAGATAATAATCAAAACCTCAGAAATACACCATAAAGAGAAAATATTAAAAGCAGCTAGAGAGGCATCTAGGACCGGGAAAGCCACAGCCAGCCTGCCCCTTTTCACTAGCACACCAGGGGCGTTTGGGACCAGGAGATCCAACACCTCATCCCTCCCTCATGTGCCAGAGGCTTCCAGATAGCTGCTGCCTGGCGCACCAGAGGCATCTAGGACCGGGAATTCCATCGCCCATCTATCCGGCATGTCAGAGGCTTGCAGGTAGCCACAACCAGCCCACCTCTTTTCTCCTGTGGAGGTATTTGGAACCATCACCCCATCTCTCCATTGCGCACCGGAGGCTTCTGGATTGCTACTACCCTGCGTGTCAGAGGCATCTAGAACTGGGAAGGTCACAGCCAGCCTGTCCCTTTTCACCTGCACACTGGGAGCGTTTGAGACCGGGAGGTCTATCACCCCATCCCTCCTGCACATGCCAGAGGCTTCCAGGTAGCCGCTGCCCTGCCCTAGGACAGGGAATCCCATCACCCTATTCGTCCCACACGCCAGAGGCTTCCAAAGGCTTCCAGGTGGCTGCTGCCCCGCATGACAGACACATCTAGGACTGGGAATTCCATCACCCCATCAGTCCTGCATGCCAGAGGCTTCCAGGGAATTCCATTGCCCCATCAATCCCAAGACACAGAGGCTTCCAGAGGCATCGAGGACTGGGAATTTCATCGCCTCATCCGTTCCTTGCACCAGAGGCTTCAGAGGCATCTAGGACTGGGGCTTTGCCTCACCCTTCTTTCCTGTGCACCAGAGACAGCCAGCCAGAGACAGCCAGAGAGAGCAGAATCATGAGGAAATCTGGCAATATATGTCCTACAAAAAGACCTGACACCCCAGAAAATGATATCAGGGATCCTGAAATTGCACAATCCAAAGATAAAAAAGGCAAAAAGGATGATAACTTCTGGGCCCAGAAATACTTAAATTAAAACAGAAAATGAAACAGATAATGTAAGAGCTACGCCAGGACATAGCTAAGCTAACAGCAAATATTGAAAAGCAATTAGAGAACAAAGAAGATATAAACTAGAAAATAATGAAGGCAATACAAGAAATTAGAGAAGAATACAACAGAGGCATAAAAGAATTGAATGCAGATATTCAGGAAGTGAAAAACACACAGGAAATAATAAGCAACCACTTTGAGTATTTTCAGAATAGAATGTCAGACATACAGGACAAAATGATTGAGCTGGAACACACAGAGTGTAAAGAACACAAAGCAAAAAAGGAAGAAAGTGAATCATTATAACAGCTGATAAATGATTCAAAGAAACAACCTCAATTATGGGAGTCCAGGAGAAGACTGAGGACAGAACAGAAGGCTTAAAGGTCATGTTCAATGAAATTATGGAAGAAAATTTCCCAAACCTAAGAAAAGAAATGAACATGGAACTACTGCAGGCATATAGAACACCAAACAACTATCAGAAGAGAACCTCATCACGACACATCATAATTAAAATACTAGAAATCCAACACAAAGAGAGAATACTAAAAGCCGTAAGAGAAAAACAGAAAGTGAACTACAAAGATAAGCCCTTCAGGATAACTGCAGACTTCTGAACCTATACTCTAAAAGCCAGGAGATCATGGAGAAATGTCCTCCAAGCACTGAGAGAACATAAATACCAATTAAGATTGCTATATCCAGCAAAATTATCTTTTAAATTAGAGGGAGAAATTAAAATTTTCCATGATATAGAAAGCTTAAAGAAATTTTGCAGCCACTAAGCCAGCATTGCAGAGAACACTTAAAGGAAACTTAGGGGAAAAAAAGGGAGACAAATGACAACAATGACCCCAGAGAAAAAGCAACAACAGCCAGAAGAGAATGAGCTGAGAAAAAAGAAACAATGCTGAAAAACTACAAAGACAAAGGAAAGACAAAGATGGTCACTATATACTGGTTAAAGAAAAAATAGAAGAGGAAGAACTCACAATTATCAATATATATGCTCCCAACACTACAGCACCCGATTATGTAAACCAAAAATTATCAGATCTTAAAGGACATATAGGCCCCAATACAATTATAGCAGGGGACTTTAATACCCCACCATCACAGATAGATAGACCAACCAGAGAGAAAATACACAAAGATAAACAACAGCTAAATGACACTATAGAAAACTTGGACATAATAGATGTTTTCGAGTTTTCCACCCAACATCAACTGAATACACACTCTTCTCAGCAGCATATGGAACATTTTCTAAAATAGACCATGTTCTAGGCAATAAGTCATGCTTAAATAAATACAAAGGAATAGAAAGAATTCCTTGTATACTGTCAGACTACAGTGGAATAAAACTGGAACTTAACAGCAAAAGAAAACAGAAGAAAATACACTAATACACGGAGACTTAACAACTTACTACTGACCAAACAATGGATTACAGAAGAAATCAGAGAAGAAATCAAAAACTTCATAGAGTTAAATGATGATGGAAGTACATCATATCAGAATCTATGGGGCACAATGAAAGTAGTACTTACAGGGAAATTCATAGTCATAAATGCACACATTAAGAAAACAGAACAGTCACAAATAAACATATTAATGATGTACCTTAAGGACTTAAAGAAACAATAACAACTCAACCCAAAATGCCGTAGAAGAGAAGAAATTATTAAGGCCGGATCTGAAAATAATGAAATTGAAATTAAAAAGACAATGAAAAAGATCAATGAGTCAAAGAGCTGGTTCTTTGAAAAAATAAACAAGATAGACAAACCTCTAGCTAAACTCAACAAAAGAATGAAAGAAAAAGCACAGACTAGCATACTTAGAAATGAAAAGGGTGAAATTATAACAGACTCTGCAGAAATTCAGACTATTATGAGAAATTATTTTGAACACCTATATTATAACAAGTTAGAAAATTGGAAGAAATGGATGACTTCCTAGATACATACAAAATACCATAATTAAATGAAGAAGACATAAAAACCTTGAACAAACCCATTACACACACAGAAATTGAAGAAGTAATAAAAGCTCTACCTACAAATTAAAAGCTCAGGACCAGATGGATTCACAGCAGAATTTTTTCAATATGTCACGGAAAAACTAACGCCAATGCTTCTCAAACTGTTCCATGAAGTTGAAAGAGAAGGAATACTACAAAACTCATTTCTTGAGGCTAGCATCATGCTAGTCCCAAAACCAGACAAAGACTTAACCAGGAAGGAACATTATCGACCAATATCCTTAATGAATTTAGATGCAAAAATCCTCAATAAGATTCTGGCAAACAGAATCCAACAAGTAATCAGAAGGATCATATACCATGACCAAGTGGGCTTCATGCCTGGGATGCATGGCTGGTTCAACATACTTAAATCAATCAATGTAATAAACCACATGAATAAAAGCAAAAACAAAAATCACATGATCATTTCAATTGATGCAGAAAAAGCCTTTGATAAAATCTAGCACCCTTTCATAATTAAAAACTCTGAGAAAAACAGCTATAGAAAGGCCTTATCTCAAACTCATAGAAGCTATATATGCCAAACCTACTGCAAATATCATAGTAAATGGAGAGGAAATGAATGCATTTTCTCTCAAATCAGGAACACGACAAGGTGGCCCACTCTCACCACTCTTATTCAACATAGTCCTTGAAACACTTGCCATAGCAATCAGACAAGCAAATGAAATAAAGGGAAAGGAGGAAGTCAAACTATCCTTATTTGCAGATGATAGGATTATCTACATGGAGAACCCCAAAAACTCCACTATGAAACTCTTAGAAATAATAAACAAATTCAGCCAAATTGCAGGCTACAAAAAATGCTATAAAATCAATAGCTTTTCTCTACACTAACAACAGACTCACTGAGAATGAGCACAGAAAATAATCCCATTCTCAAGAGCTCAGCAAAAAATTAAATACCTAGGAGTATACCTAACCAAGGAAGTGAAGGACCTATATAAAGAAAACTACATTACACTGAAAAAAGACATTGTAGGAGATATCAGAAAATGGAAAGAAATCCCCTGTTCTTGGATAGGCAGAATAAATACAGTCAAAATAACTATCCTGCTGAAACTGACATATAGATTCAATGCAATTCCTATGAAAATACCAACAATGTTTTTCAAAGAACTTGAAACAATAATACTTAAATTCATGTAGAAACAGAAGAGACATAGAATAGCCAAAGCAATCTTGAGTAACAAGACCAAGGAAGGAAACACTGAACATTCTAGAAGACAAATTAGGCAAACACCTAAATGACATAGGGGTAGGCAAAGACTTTCTTAATAAGACATCAAAAGCAAAAGAAATTGTCCCCATTATTAATAAATGGGATCATGACATATTAAAAAGTTTCTGCACATCAAAGAAAATTATCAACACTGTAAAAAGAGAACCGACCGACTGGGAAAAAATATTCACCACCAACACCTCAGATAGGAGGATCAGAATCAGAAAATACAGGGAAGTGAAGAAAAGAAAGCTCCTCAAAATGAAGGACTCTATTGAAAAATGGGCAAAAGAAATGAAGAGGCAGCTTACTAATGAAGAAATTCAAATGGCCAATAAATACATAAAAAGATGTTCAACATCCTTAGCCATTAGAGAAATGTAAATCAAAACATTGCTAAGATACCATCTAACTCCAGAGAGAATGGCCTGTATCAAGAACTCAAACAGCAATCAGTGCTGGTGAGGCTGTGGGGAAAAAGAAACCCTCCTGCACTGCTGGTGGGAATGTAAATTGGTACAACCACTATGGAAAGCAGTATGGAAGTCTCTCAAAAGATTAGAAATAAATATCCCCTTCGATCCAGTGATACCTCTCCTGGGAATATTCCCAAAAGAGTTCAAAACAACACAGAATAGAGATACATGTATACCCATGTTCACAGTAGCACAACTAACAAGAGCTAAAATGCGGAAGACACCAAAATACCCATCAACAGACCAATGGATTCACAAACTGTGGTATTTATAAACAATGGAATACTATGCATCTTTAAAGATAGACAGGTTGGAGGCTCTTGTAGGTAAATGGAGGCAACCTGAGACCATCATGCTTAGTAAAGTGAGTCTATCAAATGGTTTCTCTGATATGACAAACCCAGATCACAACTATCTCAAAAAACTTAATGTGGAAAATAATGGGGACAGGTGCGGGAGGGCCAAAAGAAGAGAGGGGAAGGTCTTGTAACTTTCCCGTGATATGTATGTGTACAAAATGTTCAAGATCAATGTAAACTTTAAATTTTGCACTTATATGTATCAACAGAATGGGGGGGGGGGGGGCGGGGAGAGAAAGCCACAAGAAAAAACCAGACAATATTCCATCAAGGCAAACCCATTTAAATTACCACAGATTTCTCAATGCTAACATTAAAGGCCAGAAGGGCCTGAAACACGATCTTTCAAGCTTCAAATGATAGCAAGTGTCAACCTAGGTTATTGTATCCAGCAAAATTATGACTGAAAATTGAAAGTAAAAATTTTTCATGGCAAGAATCTAAAGAAATTTGCAACCACCAGCCTAGCATTGCTGAAAATACTTGAAGGAATCTGAGACAGAGAAATAAGTAGCACCAAAACATGGAGGAAAGGAAACATCTAAAGAGACCGTTATTTTCTTTCTTCTTCTTCTTTTTAATTTTTTTTTTGAGACAGTGTCTTGCTCTGTAGCCCAAGGTGGACCAAGTGCTGGGCATGCACCACCACACCCAGCTTTATGTGGTACTGGGGAATTGAACTCAGGGTCTAATTACTGGGCCATTCCTCAAGCCCAAGAGATTGGTATTTGATTCACTTAATTGGTATCCTTCTAAAAAAGTACCAGCTGTCTCATAAAATCTGTAAAACTTCCTCCATAATTACCATATTTAATTGTGTATTAGTTTGCAAAACAATAATTATGTTCAACCTGGGGAATTTGTAAAAAAATTTTAAAAATATGTATGTGCATGAATTTACAGATGGATAGGTAGATAAAATGATAAACCAAATCTGGTAAAAAGCTAGTAATTAGTGAAATTTGAAAATAATTTTTGAAAGTTTAAAAATTCTGAAATATGCCATTGTATCTATTGCTTTTATGTATAATATACTTATGTGATATAGATTAACGTTCATTTAATGTAGCAATTCACATAATCAGTCTTTGATGTAAGCTAATCCTAAGAAAACTAACTGATGAAATGAAAACCTGAATGTCTTTTGAATATACAAACATTTACCTTTCAGTACTTGGCTAAGGAATTTGAAATTTAACTTCTCTCTTTTTATTTCTCACTCTTTATAGCCTTATGACTTTCATTGTTATAGTTCTTTTCTTATATAGACTGGTGCGTGAGGCCATGTTAAAGAATCTCAACAAAAAAATAGTAAGATACAGAAAAATAATACTTTTGGCAAATTGTCCCAATAAGGGTCTTTACTGAACCCAGAGAAGAGGCATCAAGCTATGGCCACTGCAGGCCAATCTAGGGGTGGGAAGCTGAGCTAACCAGTGGTGATTTGAGTGATAAAGTGAGTCAGATGCAGAAGATTAAACATGTTAAATATTGCAGGGTTTCTCTGATTTGGGAAACCCAGAATACAGGCATTCCATAGAACCAGTCGGGTGTGGTGGGGAGTTATGGAAGGATGGGGAGGCTGTGTGAGGGCCAAAATGGGGAGGGGAAGGGAGTGTAATGTTGATATGACATATATGCACACAAAATACTCAAGTTCATTGTAAATATTATGTAGCACACACACACATACACACACACACACACTTGGTGGGAAAAAAGAAAAAAGTTTAAAAACATATGCCCTTTGACCTCAATAAATTTAAATACATAACCATATTCTGAGGAATATAAAGTACCCAGAAAAAAACTTTAAGCAGATATTCTTCTACTCAAATAACTGAAAGCAACCTACACATCATACACTAGGATGATTAAGTAATAGTGTACACTATTGTAGAATTTTTAGGTTATGGGTAAACTAGACACATAAGGTACAGTATACTCATATGAAGAATACAATGCAGCAACAAAAAAATCATGTTTATGGAATTAAATGTGGACAAATGTTGATAAAAAAGCAGATTAGAAATTGCATATTTTTCCATAAAAATAAAGGGAAGAAAAAAATGGATGTAGAACAGTTGCTAAAATAAATAGAAAATCAGTATAATCACCTGGAAAGAGTACTATGGGCACTTGATCATTATTTTATAATTTCTTAAATATTCATAATATTCCACAATTAGAAAATAATTTTTGTTGAACATAAAGCTAAAAAACACTGGTTTTAATGTTCTCAATCATTTCTTACCAAAAAGTAAATCACAATGTTCTGTTTTATTGGATTCTGATCATACATGACAAAAATATAAAAGAATTTCATAGGTCTGGGTCTGAAAAAATCAGGTAAATAATTAATCTTCGATAAAATGGACAGGGTTTGCAAACCTCACCTTATATAAGAAGCTGAAGGATTGATTGGATATGAAGATTTCTATATATGCCCTCCCAAAATTTTGATCTACTGACATCTTCCATTTTAATGAATGTCCAGCATTATTACTAGGCTTCCTAAGAACTGTACTTTGAAAATCACTGAATTACATGCCCACCATCTGAGCTTAAGTGATAGTTCTTCTGTCAAGCTGCCAGAGTGCAATGCCACTAAGTGCTTCTTTACTAGCAGTTGGTACTGGCAATTGGTAAAAAAAAAAAATAAAATTTAATAAAAACTAAATATCTCCCCAGAGATATTGTATTTCACAATCTAAGTTAATCTTTACTGCCCTCTTCAGCTAGGTCGGTATTATCCCACTCAAAAAGAAAAATATGAACAATATATCAAAAAATGCCATAGAAAACCAATTGATATAGACTCTGGAAATCAAGCGCTGATAGTTTTCCTTGCTGTGTAAAGTCCAAGTCCAAATGCTTAACTTTATCCAACAATAAAAATCAACCAATCAAAGCATTCAATTTACTACCCCTTTTCCTCTTTTCATGAGGAAAGGGAAGAAATCTCTAGGTATCATCCCTCTAACATTTCATCCTGCAATTATTCAAGAGGGGAAAAAAAAACAAGCAGCAAATTAAACCAGCTTTTTTTTAACTACAGTAGAAACTAAAGTCCCCATGTTACATACCCAAATCAGCATTTTTCCATATTTGTCCAGTTTCTTTCTTTCTTTCTTTTTGAAAGAAGTATCAAGCAAAAGTTGTGACCCCTGAAGGAATGATATCTAGACCATAAATTCCTCTTTTTCAATTGTATTTACTTATTAAGCTGTGATGGTAATATTTAGCCTAATGGTAAGAAAGGAGAAAAATGTTTTACCTTATACCCTTAAGTATTTATTATTTAAATATAAAATGTGTTTCCAGAAGTACATTAGAAGTGGCCAACACAGTGACCATTCTAGAAATTAGAGTGAGGGCAGGTTGTGACTTATAGTTCCAAGTTCTTTGTTTGTGTTTTTGTTGTTGTTGTATTTTAGCATTTTATGCCTGACCTTTGTAGGACCCTAACAGAAGCATTAGGAATATTCTTTAATAATAGGTCACCAACTTCCACATCTTCGAAGTTACTCTCACCTTTTTAATGACTTGAAAGACAGAAAGATGGATTCACAGATAGATTAGGTACAACCTCCACTTTACAGATGAGGAAACCCATGCCCACTTTCCCAAGTTCACATTCTAATATAGGACAGAACTGATATTTAAATCTAAGTTTCTATTAGCTCTGCATTACTGCTATATGAGCCTCTCAAAACTACAAAGTAGGGGCTGTAGGAATGGCTCAATGGTTAAAGCGCTTACCTAGCAAGCCCTAAGAACCTGAGCTCGATTCCCCAGCACAAAGTCGGGCATGGTGGTTCATGCCCGTAATCCCAACACTGAGAAGGCTAAGGCAGGAGGATTGCCATGAGTCCAAGGCCAGCCTGGGTTCCACAGTGAGTTCAGGACCAACCTGGGCTGCAGAGTGAGACCGTGTCTCAAAAAAAAAAAAAAAGTGGCAAGAAACCAGTACACAGAATCCAGAATCCATCTGGCTACAAATAATAACAGCTTGCATTTTCTCTAAGAGGCAATATAGTAGCTAAGAAGACCCCGGAGTCAGACTGCCTACTTTCACATCAAGGCTCTACCACATACCAGCAGTGTAATCTTGAGCAAGGTTTACCTTTCCAAACCTCAGTTTTCTCTCCTGTAAACACTGTGATTACAAATACTACCTCCTAAGGTTCCCTTACAGATACTAAGAGAATGAGATCATGTAAACCACTTGACCTGTCTCTTAACATACTAAAAATGCTATATCCAGTATTTCTTATTACTAATCGATTATCCTTTAGGAATCAGGCACTTACAGGTCACATCATTCAAGCTTTCCAGTATCTGTAAGGTGGGTGTTATTAGCACCATTTTACTTTTGAGGAAACCTTCACTTAGAAGGTTTAATTTGCTCAATCCCTAAATTAATGCGTGTTTAAATTTAGGACTCATTCTAACAATTCTACACAACACTGCCTCTCAACATATCCTATCTTCTTTACTTCCATACATAGAGAGGCAATCTTTTGATGAACCTGGGTTTCTTTCATACACCAATATAAAATATACTTCAATTTCGATTAGCCACACACTGAAACAAAATACTGATGCTATGGTTCTAAACATAAAAGTGCCTAGAGCCAGAATTTAAGGAATGGTGGTGTCAAATTCAAATTCTGAATTTTAATGTACCAGAAATTATAGGTACTATTTAAGATATTGGCTAACTACTTACAATCTTGTACTGTGAACAAGACCAGTAACATGGAATGTGACTCAGTTTTAAAAAGTAGTTGTTCCACCTGGGGTCGGCTGGGATCCTATCATGTCCAGTGTGGCGACTGACGCCTTGGCTCTAGACTGGGCTCCGCCTTAGCCGACTCGGGTAGCAGAGCTAGTTCTGAGCGCTCCACCTGCCCCAGGTGAATGATTCAGGACACTATGCATCAGGAGAAAAGTGTGAAGTTACTTTTGCTGCAGAAGGATTCAAACCAGGTCTTCTAACTCCACTAGTCGAGTTAAGCGCTCAAATCTCCTTTCTGCTCCGTGTTCACAAAGTGTCATTAACAGGGCCTCAGGCAGTTTCTGTGAGCCAGCTGGGGAAAAGGTGGACTCTCATTCAATCCTTACAAAAAGCAAACTACTAGGTCACTGGTTCAAGTCTCATCTTGCCTAAAGAAATGGGAAATGGCACCTCCGGCTCTCTCGAGCCAGCTAACAGCCTGGCGGATCACTGTCTTTCTGACATCTGGGGCCGGGGAGATCCCATCACCTCCCAATAGCAGCGACTGTCCTGTCTCTTCAGACGTCCCCGCCCAGTATGCCCCACACCCGGAGCAAGCCAGTCCAGGGTAAACCGCCGCTCGCGCGGCCCACAAACCCAAGTTGAAAGGGACAGAGTCCTCGTTGCCCGCCCCTCCGGAACTCCGCCCCAACGACAACCGACGCCCAAGACAAGGGCTCGGTTTCTGGCTTGGGTGAAGAGCCAGGGAGCGGCCGGCCAGCGGTCCTAGTGACCCTGAGCAGGGAGGGACGGGACTGAAAAGGGCCGCCCGGGTTGTACCTGTACACACGGGACCCGCCGCTCCGAGTGACGCGCCACGCAGTGCATTGTGGGGCCGGGAGTGGCCTCCCGGCGGGTGGCCCCGCATCCAGCGTGGCTGGCGCTGGGAGTCAAGCCCCGCCCCGCCCCCTCGGCTCGCCCAGGCCAATCGGGATCCGTGGGAAGAACCCACTGGCCCGCCTCCTTCCGGGGCCCACCTTAGTCCCGCCCCCTCCAGGCGAGATTGGCAGCCTGTCGCGCACCGGCGCCGGGAGATTGCACAGTCTTCTGGGAGTTAACAGCACTGTCCCATAGAAATGAGACTAATCTCCCAAGCCAGCCGCCAGCCGACGTGTAGCTCAGGCAGTTTGACTCCCAGTCGCGACCGGCCGTAAAGCAAACACTTCAGGGAAGGAAAAAAGCCCCATCTGGGGAGCAAGAAAAGAACCTGTCCCCACCTGCCACCACACAGTAGAAGGAAAGGAACGGTACCAGTCAAAGGCCAGATGCTCTCCTCAAGAGGACCCCTAGCTTTCGCGTGGACGTGTATTATTTAACACGCATTAACTGAATGTCTACCAAGCAACAGGCATTGTGTTAAATACTGAGTTGTAGGAGTGAACAGAACACTCGATGAAAGTGAAAGTTTATTTGGCGCAAGAGACATTAAAGCATGAAGTGTTGTGTAAATGTAAACGGCGATCAATACTATGAAGAAAAATTAATGGGTGCAATGATGGATTAATTTTGGACTGCCAAGAAAGAGCTCCCTGAATAAAATGCCTTTTAAGCATCAGGCATAATACAGAGCCTTCAAGAACAGTCCAGAGCAAGGAAATATTACACATGAAGTTGGGACGTAAAAGAACTTGGAGTGTTCTAGGAAATGAAGTTATGCAACTGGGGTGTAGAGGACAAGGAGAAACTTGGGCTGAGGTGAGACAAGGATGGACCTCGCAAGCTCTTACCACCCGCTTCAGAGACTTTAGACTACAATTTGGAAGGTCTCCTAAGGTCAGTGGGTAGCTTACAAAGGCTGTTAAATAGGACCTGATTTCCATATTTAAAAGCTCACAATGCAAGAGGGCAAAAAGTGTTACTGGAAGGCATTTTAGAGGCCCTTGCATTAATCAAAGTAGCTTGAAAGAGGGTAGCAGCAGTAGAGCCAGAAAGAGATGGACAATTTCGAGATACATGTAAATCAGAGGTGGAATCTATGGGACTTAATTATGGATTGGCTTGCTGGGAAGGGTCAAGAAAGGAGAAGTATTAAAGATGACACCTTTAGTAACTTGATGGATTAAGAAACCATTTACAGATTCAGAGATCAAAGAAGAAGGAGCAAATGCTTTGGTATAAGTTAAATTTGAGGTATTTATAAGTGGAAATGTCGTGTGAGTTTAGATAAGTATGTCTAGAGTTCAGAAGAGAGATCTGAATTAATTATATAAATTCAGTGACTGTTGGAGTGACTTTATTCCACTCAGCAATCCACTCGTAGCTATATATTCAATAGAAATATATTCATATGTTCACCAAAAGATACATGTATAAGAATGTCCACAGAATGTTTACATTATAGAATATTCACATAGGAGAATATAGGTAAAAGAATAAACTTACAACAATACACAAAGTATGAATGAATCTCACAATTATAAAACTGAGCAAAATAAGGGAGACACAAAAAACGTTCATGGTACATGACTCTACTTACATAATGTTTTTAAAAATCATATGGTTATAGAATTCAGGACAGTGCTTACCCTTAGGTACTATTAATATTTGAAAAGGAGGGGCTGAAGGAATGGGACCACAGTTAAAGTGCTTGCTTAACAAGTGCAACACCCTGAGTTCAATTCCCAGCACCACATAAAGCTGGGCATGGTGGCAGATGCCTATAATTCCAGCATTTGGGAGGCTGAGGCAGGAGGATTTCCATGAGTCTAAGGCTAGCCTAGACTCCCTAGTGAGTACAGAACCAGCCTGGACTACAGAAAGAAACCCTGTCTCAATAAATAGGTAAATAAATAAATACTTAAGGAACACTAGGGGGCTTCTGGAGCTCTAGTAATGTTTTTTCTCCATGTGAGTGTTGTTTATATGGCATGTTCAATTAATATAAAATCAAGTTGAATGCTTATGATTATGTAATTTTCATTGTATATTTTCTTAATCAGTAGAGAGTTTACATTTAAAGGATGTGGTTATAAGTAAGAAACTAATAAGTCTCCTACCCGGCAAAGAAGGAAAGCCAACCATATGAACCGCAATGCTTCCCCTCATTGCTTCCTTGAGTCAGTTACCTAAGCACAAGACAGAAGGCAGCTAGCGAGCGAGGCAAAGCACATTCTTCTTGCTAACCAGGAAAACAGAAGTTAGAACCGTGAGATTGAGACCGCCAATATTCTCAGGATAGGGAAAGACCTCCAGAAAAATACACAAAAATACACAATACACAAAATACAAAAAATACACAAAATACACAAAATACGCAAAGGTTTTGGGGTGGAATTTATGAGACTGCTAAGTAATACCTATAGGGAAATTTAAACTGAACAACTGATAAAGCTTGAATAGAGTTTGGAAACATACATGTTATAAGCAACTGCAATAGTTAAGTTGTGTTAAAAATGTGAGACATTTGGTAGAGAAACCCTAGAAAGCCCAGGTGTTTGTAATAAGGCTAAATTAGTCCAAACAACAATCTAAAAGCTGATCTGCAAGTAAATTGAATGATTGCTTGAAAGAAATTTAATAATCTTTAATGAAAGAATGAAATTCAAGAGTTCAATCGTGTAACACAATGTCTAATATCCACTTAACAATTCCTATACTTGTGAGGAGGCATGAAAATGTAATCTATCATCAGGAGATAAAAAATCAGTTAATAGAAATCAGAACCAGAAATTACAGAGATGACAAAATTATATTTTAAAGCAGAAAAGCACTTTACAGCAGATTTTATAAATACAGCCAAGAATTTGAAGGAACATAAATATAATGTGAGGAATGAAAACCATAAAAAGAACCACATCAAACTTCCAGAGTAGAAAAATATAATATTGGAATAAAAATGTTGCTGTATGGACTTACCAATAGATCAGACATTACAAAAAAAAAAAAAAAAAAGATCAGGGTACACTGAGACAGGGCAAATGTATTAGCTAGGAAATGGAGTTGTAGGGCAGTGGTACAGCACTTGCCTAGCATATACAGGCCTTGAATTCTGTCCCCTGTACTGTGAAAGAAAGAAAGAAAGAAAAAAAAGAAAGAAAGAAAGAAAGAAAGAAAGGAAGGAAGGAAGAAAGAAAGAAAGAAAGGAAGGAAGGAAGGAAGGAAGGAAGGAAGATAAAATTATAATCTATACTAAGGCACAGAAGAAAAAAACTTAAAAATTAATTGAACAACAACTTGGTGACATATGAATTGATGCAGAAGTGTCCAACATGTGTGTAATCAGAATCTCAGGAAGAGAGAGCAAAATATAAAAAATGTTTATAATAGCCAATATTTTTTCCAAATCAGATGAAACAGGTAAACCCACAGGTCCCAGAACATACACTAATCCCAAACAGGATAAACATACAGAAACTGTATCAAGGCATATTACAGCCAAGCCGCTGAAAACAAGTAATTAAAAAAAAATCAATGAAACAGCGAAGTCACAATGCATACAAAGAATGAGAATAAAACCTTTCAAGGACTTCACCCTTCATATCAGAAAGAATGCAAAACAACATGTGATGAGATAAAAAAAATCTTTAAAGTCCTGGAAAAAAAAAAAGCACTCTGACAACGCTGAATTTTAAGTCCAGCAAAAATTCTTTCAAAAAATAAAAGCAGTGGGACATGCCGGTAGTCAGTCCCTGCTAGCGAAGAAGCCAAATCAAAGGTTCCGTGGAGCTGAGGAGCTTGAGGCCACCCTGGGCCGCGAGGACAGAATCCCTGTGCAGAAAGCAAGTAAACCAGCAAGAAAAAGTTCTTAGGCAAACAATAAAAGGGAGAATTTATCTTACCTGAATTAATGAATGTAAGAATAGTTTTCCAGTTTAAATAAAAATGACTCCAGATGGAAACTTGAATTCACACATCAGGCACAAAATGCATAAGAGAAAGCAAACAAGTAAACTAATATAGTAAGGATTTTTATCGTTTTTAATATTTTGCTAACATTATGAACTAAAGCAAAAATAGTGGCATGTTTTGGAAACATAACAAACAAAGAAGTGGAACATACATTAATATCATAAGGAAAAAGGATATGCACAGTTCTAACTACACATCTGTGGGGGTTTGGTTCCTGGAATCCCAGAATTTTCATATCTGAAAATGCTCAAGTCCTTTATATAAAATAGTATATTATTAGCATATAACCTATGTACTTTCTCAAATCATCTTCAACTAAGCATCTATATATAACTTATAATGTTTAATGCAATGTAAATGTTATATAAGTAATTGCTATACTATATATATATATTTTTTTTTTTTTTTTTTTTGAGACAGGGTCTTGCTCTGTAGCCCAGGCGGATCCTGAACTCACCATGGAGCCCAGGCTGGCCTTGTACTCATGGCAATCTGTCTGTCTCAGCCTCCCAAGTGCTGGGATTACAGGTGTGTGACACCACGCCCGTCTTGCTATACTATATTTTTAAAGAAAATGATGACAAAAAATGTATACATGGAACAGCATACAATGAAATCTGTTTTCCAAAATATTTTAAATCAGCTGTTGGTTGAATCCATGGATACAGAACCCATATATATGGAAGCTGATTATGCTGTTACAGGGTTCTTATATCAAACATGAAGTTTGCATATTATTTGAAGGTACAATGAGATAAAAATAAAAAAGCAATATCTATAATCTAATAGGCCAAGATTACAATTAGAGTACATAAAATAGTTGATTCAAACGAAGACAAGAAAAGGGAAAAAATAGAACAGAGAACGGACAACATGAAAAAGAAGCAACTAATATGGCAGGCTTAGTGCCATATTAGTGTCAATATAGTGACAATTATAAATGGCCTTAATGTTGCAGCTAAAACGTAAATATCATCTACGACTTCTTTAACAAAAGGAAAGAGACAACTTTAATGATAAAGGGTAGGTCAAAAGTAAAAAAGATAAAAAGAATGAAAAACCCAATCACTAATCACAAACAAAGAAGTCAAAGTAACTCTTAACATCAAACAAAGTGAACTTCAGAACAAGGTGATTATCAAGGTTATGGAGGGACATGTTATAGTAAGGGAGCTTTTCATCACAAAAGGTGTAACAATTATATGTCTCATGATAAGACTTTCAGTGTACATGTAACAAAACTGAAAGTGGGACTAGGTAGGTCTACTGTTATAATTGGGGATTTTAGCACTTTTCTTTCAGTGATAGAACAAGTAGACAAAAAATCAATACGGATTTATTTAGAAGATGTGAAAGCCACTATCAACCAGCAACTACTATCAACAATGACATTGATGGACCTCTTCAGCACACAACAGCAGAGCACGTGTTTTTTTCAAGTACCCAGAGCATACTAACCATGATGGACCATTTTCTGGGCTACAAAAATAATTTTAAGAAACATAATGTGAAAAATGACACATAATGTGGAGTAAAAGAAATCATACATTAAGAAGGACATTATGTATTTTTCTTTTATATGAAGTCTTGGATAGTAAAACTAATCTGTAATGAAAGTCATAAAATGGTTTTCTCTCATGGTTGGATTGACTGGAAAAGGGATGTGAAGAACTTTCCAGAGTGATAATGTTCTGTATCTTGATAGGAACTTGGATTGCACAGATGTATGCATTTTTCAGAATTCATTAAATGCTATAATTAAAATTTGTTCATTTCATTGTACATAAATTTTGCTTCAAAAATGGTTTATAAATTTGAACTCCAATTTGCAGTTCTGAAACTACTTTCTGTGATTTTCAGACTTGAGCAAATAAAAATACATGGAGAGATTGGGAATCAGGTTTCCCAAATTAGGAAGGGGAGTTAAAAATAAATTACCCAAAAAATGAATTACCTACCCTGGGCATGAAAGCCTGTAGTCCCAGCCACACAGCAGGATGGAGCAGGAATATCATTTAGGCCCAAAAATTCCAAGCCAGGACAACACAGTGTAGACCCATTAAAAAACAAACAAACAAACAAAAAACAGTGTCACTAATAATAAAGAAGTAAAAGCCATTTCCACTAGGAAGCACCAGAGATCTTTCTGGGGGAAAATGTTGATTTGGAAACTGAAAGTATGACAGGAGTCTGGGTCATCTTGTGTCAAAAAGCAAAAATGCCAATGAATGACAGAAATACTTCTCAAAAAGATACAGAAAGAACTTGAAGGAACTCCCACTGATCAGATCTTGGACAACATGAGCATTTAGATGTTGTGATGTTTTATAAGCTATTGAATGAAAGAGGCTGCATATTGCCTCCAGCCACGTCCTCAGGCTTTCCTCGGGAATCTGTTTCTTCAGGAATCTGGTGGGGATCTTTCTGAGGAAACCGGGTAGTGAGAGGAGCTACGACTAAAGGCAACAACTGATACAGTTATAAACCGGATGTTTATTTTCCCCAAAAAACAGTATGCTGAAGCTCATCATTCAATAACACATCTTAATGTGATGATTTTGGAAACGGTGCCTTAGGAGTTGGTTAGAGCTAGATTGGTCATTAAGAAAAGACATGATATCTCTCCTTTTCAATCCTTTTCATCACCTCTGTGTGAGGATAACCAGAAAGCAGCTGTCATGGTTTGGATCTGGAGTGTTCCCCAAAAGCCTCATGTACTTATGTGTACTGTGTACACACGGGAGGTGGAGCTGGCTGGAAAGGGCAGATGGCTTGACCTGGAGGGGTGTGTGCTGGTTCTGCACTTCCCCCAAGTCTTGTCTCTGTTCTGCCATGCTGCCATGAGGATCTCTGTCTCCGGAGCACCAGCTCCAGCTCTGGCTCTAGCTGTGGCCCCACCATGTGATTCCACATTTTCTAGCTGCCCAAACGACAAAGGACTGAGACCTTCTGAACTGTGAGCTAAAATAAACTGCTCCTCCCCTAGTTTGTACATTTGGGTATTGTGTCACAGCAACGAGAAAGTAACTAAGACAGAAATTGGTACCAGAAAAGTGGGTCATTGCTGTGATTTGCCCTGACTATGTGGTTTGGAAACTTTTGGAACTGGTTTGCGGGAGGAGTTTGGAAAGGTTTCAGCATGCTGGCCCAAGAAGCTTTGAAGTGCTCTGAGATGAGCTTGATGGGAGATCAGAGCTCAGAAGACCAGAATGCCAATGGAAGTGTGGTTTGGAAAGGCCAGTCTCAAGAAGTTTTACATGGGAAGGAGGACTGTATCCGCAGATAGTCTAAAAACCATGTGTGCTATGCTCTGGCAAAAAGTTTGTCAGCATCTTGCCCTTCTCCAGACACTTTGCCTGAAACTGAGATTAAGGATGGCGGACTACTTAGTCTGGTAGAGGAAATCTGAAGACAGACTGATGTTCAAACTATGACATGGCTGCTGTTTGCGACTTTTAGCCAAATCTATGGTGAAAGACAGAGAAAAATTATACAGAAAGTTTGCAGTGCCAGGCCAAAATGACCTACAGTGGCAAGGCCAAACAGCAAGGGAAGTTAAACAGATTAGTGTTAAGAAGCAGCCAAGTACTTATCATCAGGACTACAGGAAAGATGGCTTGAGGGAAAACTGTTAAGACTTCGGCAACTCTTGGAGAAGGACTAAATGCCTTTTACTTTAGGGAGTAAATATGAATCTTTTGGGGGCCCAGGGTGGAATAGCATGGTTTGGATCTTAAGTGTTCCCCAAAAGCTTCATGTACCTATAGCTACTGTGCGCTTTTGGGAGGTAGGGCCTGGTTGGAAAAGGTGGATGCTTGGGGCTTGACCAGAAGGGTCGTGTGCTAGTTCTGCCCTTCCTCCCAGTCTTATCTCTATTCTGCCATGCTGCCATGAAAATCTCTGTCTCCAGAGCACTGGCTTCAGGTCTGGGTCTAGCTGTGGCCTCACCACGTGATTCCACCATTTTCCAGCTGCCCACATGCAAGTGGATTGAGACCTTCTGAACTGTGAGCTAAAATCAGCTTTTTATCCTCTACATTGTGCATGTCAGTTATTGTGACACAGCAATGAGAAAGTAACTAAGACAGCAGCCACCTGCAGTCCAAAGTAATAACAACCTAACCGTGGTGACACTCTGATCTGGGAATCCCAGCCTTCAAAACTGTGAGAAAGAAATGTCTACTGTTTAACCACCCAGCCTGTGGTATTTGTTACAGCATTTGGGACTCACTAGAAACCTTTCTTTATGAGCCATTCTAGATGTCCTTTACCTTTAGCTGCTGACGCTTAAGAATAATAAGAGATGTCACTCCTGTTGGTACCAAGGCCTACATATTAGGCCTCATGGACTAGCAAGAAGATGAAGTTTTTATGAGGTGAGTGCTCTCAACCTCCTAGATGCACATCTTGATTTCTTCTGCTTGTTCAACCTGTGTAGTATTGCTTTCTGTAGCTGACCTGTCTGTATTGCTCTGGTTTTTCCAGATTTCCAGTAATAATTTTCACAGTTCTTTGCAGTCAAGTTCCTGGCTGCTACTCGGACTTTGCTAGTACTTTCAGTGATGTGTTAGTTACTTTTTTTTTATTGCTGGGACACAATACCCAGCATTCACAACTTGAGCAAGGAAAAGTTTGGTGTAGCTCACAGTTTCAGGATGTCTCAGTTCATTCAGGGGCAGCAGGCAATGGCAGTAAGGGTCTAGTAGAGAGTAGCTGCTCATGATATTCCAAGAGGCAAGAATTAGCGTTAGAGATAAACTGGGGCAAGAATATATCCTTCCAGACCACACTCTCAGTAATCTGCCTCACCCCACCTGGCCCTACCTCCTGACAGCACTGACAGTCCATAGACAATGCACAACATCCAATACATGAGGTTTTAAAGAACATTCCAGATCCAAATCATAACAAACAGTAATTGCAACGCCCCTGCTTTTGGTGTTTGGCTATGGCCACATGGCTTCTCTTTGTTCAAGGTCTTAAAATATCAGGAGCCACTTTCTGTAACAGCCTTTGCTACCATCAGCCTTGGCTTTCAGAGAGCCCCCACTGGGCCTGTTAGCAACACCCTTTTCATCTCAGCTCATCCTCTGGGCCTTTCCACCAACATACTGTAGGGTTCTCCATCCCTCAGGGACCCCTGGAACAGCCGAGGAGGGGTTGGACGACAGAGTAACACACTCTGGCAGTCGTTTCAGTGAACGCCGTCTCAAGTTTATTTAGGGAGTACAGGGGCTTAAATAGACTGAGGTAGCTATCTTGGGCCAATCAGCAAGGCCTCAAGCAGCATGGGGTCACACAGGGCGGGGGGCAAGGAGCAGAGGAAGGAGGATGCGAGAAGGAGCAGCTCCAGGAGCAGTTCCTGGGGTTTAAGCAAAACAACACCTGGCTTAAATTACAAGCAGTAACATTTGTTTGGTGGGAAGGAAGGAACTCTGCCAAGGTCCGTGATGCTGAGGCTCTCGGAGCTTGAAGACCCCAACAACATACTCCTCTGGCAAAATTTCCATCCATATATAAAGTAGCCAACCCCTCACACAACATTTGCTTTTAACCTCTCCTTTCACTACTTACCATGGTAGTGCTGGCATTCCAGCTTCACCGTGTAGCCCATCATTTTCCTACCGTTGAAGGAGTGAGCTCACCTCACTTCCTGGATTCTTGCTAGATATTGAGTCCTGCGTCCTGAGTGTCCTGAGTCAATAACTGTCCTCTATCCAATATTATGCTCTAGATCCTTAGATTAAGTTTACTTAGTGTGTGGTCACACATGCCCCTCCTCACATATCTTCTGGGACATGGTATCCAGACTGAGCAGCCTCTTGGGTGTACAGCGCTATTTCTTTCTTGTAAGAAATGCCATGTCCTTAGCTGGGTTGTGCTGTAAGTTAGCCTTGCAGCCCTGTTAGCCAAAGCGAGAAGCGAGGACATATTTTGGCACATATTGCTCTGAGGGGCAAGTGCCAACTCCTCACATGGAGGGCTGAGCCATAGCTGCAGGATTAGAAAGTTCCAAGGAGAGAAAAATGATGGAAGGAGTGTCAAAAATCCAGATCACCTATTCATGTGATCCCTTACCATGTGTCCTGGTGTCCATCCTCTCAATGTCTCCCCACCACGGATCTGACATCGGCATAAAAATCCTGCTTTATTGGATTTTAGCCTCCTAAGTCTTAAGTTTTGTCTTGGGCTTTGCTTGCACCCTATCCCTCCTCAGAGATAAAAGTTTCTTTTTAAAGGATATATGAAGCCACTTGGCTTCTAGTTTTCACATTCATTCTTAGCTGTTAGTTATGTCTGTATAGTACATGCAGTGCCTTGATGGTAATCAACAGTAGCCACACAATATATTTCCTCACAGCTGTTCTTTTCTCCATAAATCTTAAGTGTTTGATATATTTTGACCTGGCTCAGGTCAGAATATTCAAACTGCTATATTCTTGCTTTCAAAAGCACTGGATTTTTCTGAGATGGATGTGACCGCAAATTAGGTGGTTCTCTGAGGAATGCTGAAGGAGCTGCGGCCTGGCAGACACCTGCTGGTCAGGTAAGTGACAAGTCCTCCCTGAAGCTGAGTGATAAGCCATCCCTGGAATGAGAATATAGGCAGGGAATCTCTACCTATCATACACAGACATCTTGGAGCTTCTTGCCCCAAATGCAAAACCTATGGGAACTTTAAGCTAACCCAAAATGAAGGGCATTCTTCACAACAACTGGCCCATGTTCTTCAAAAATGTCAAGATCATTGTCACAATTCATCTTGATTGTCAACTTGATTGGCTTGAGAGACATCTAGGAGATGAGTAAGGCATAGTCCTGGATGTGCCAGTGAGGCCATGGAGGCATGATCTGGGGGACTGCATCTGGTTCCTGGTTTCTTTCTCTTTGGCACTCTTTCCCTGGGTTCTATTTCCCAGCTGCCAGGGAGTGAGTGGTCCTGCCCAGCACCCTCTTCCATCATAGTGTTCCTGTCTGGGAGGCAGATCACCATGAGCTGAACCTCTGAAACCAAGAGCCAAATTACATCTATCTATCCCCCCTTAAACTGTGGGTATCAGGTATGTTGTCCCAACAATGGAAGAGAAAACCAATTCAGTGAAAAAGATGAGGAAAGCTGAGTATATATTTCAGATTTAAGAAGACTGAAGAGGCACAGCAACTAAATGCAATGAATATTCCTAAATTTGATTCTAGACTAGGGAAGAAAATAGCCATAAAGAATAATATTTGGAGGAGCTGAAGGAATAGCACAGTGGTTAAAGCACCTGCCTAGCAAGCGCACAGCTTTGAGTTTGATTCCCTAGCACCATATAAGCTGGATATGAAGGTGCATGCCTATAATCCCAGCACTCGGGAGACTGAGGCAAGAGAAATGCCATGAGTCTGAGGCCAGTCTAGGCTACAAAATAAGACTGTCTCCAAAAAAATAAAAATAATAATAATAATATTTGAGAATTGGTAACACTTGAACAGAGACTGGTTTATTGATAGTATTATTATATAATAATAGGATGATAGTATTACTGTCATTTTTTCTGTGTAACTGCCTCAGTGGAAGGAACCCAGACCACGCCTCCATGATAGTATTGCTGTGTCAATATTAAATTTTCTAATTTTAATTATTTTAATTTAAAATTGTTGTTATAGTTAAGTTTAAAATTTGAGACACTGTAGAATTTGTAAAATATTGATGATTGTGTGTTGAAATAATATTGTGTTGATAAGTATATTGGGATATTATCAATTTAATATGTTTCTTTTTACTTTCTGTGAGCGTCACCTAGCGCCAACTGTGGCACATTGTTCAAGATGGTGGATCTTTACATTTTCGTGCCATACCCGATCAGATGACCAGACAGAGGAAGGAAGGAAGGAGGAGGGATTAGGATGTGACGTTGTGATAAACTTGGCCCTGAATAATGACATTTTGACGAACGTGGCCCTGAGCCAATGCCCTAAACCTTCCCGGGAAGACTGTGAATCCCGCCAATGGGAAACGGCGGGGGGAGGGCCTTGCGAGCTAGGGATATAGGTCCCTCCAGACCATGCTTTTGGTGTGTCTCTCTCCACTTGCATGTGAGGAGAACACCCTTTTGCAAAAGAAAATTAAAGCCTCATACCCTGTCGTCCATGCGTCCTGAGTCCATCCTTTGTTTGGACAGAAGATTTCTACGAGATGTTTCTAACATTTCTAAAAGGGAACTAGAAAATTTTAAATTACACATAGGGCTTGCATTCTATTTATATTGGGCAGCACTGTTCTATTCTAGACACTTTTCATCATATAGAAACCAAGATTATTTCGGACACTTTTACCATTCCCTTTTCTTTTTGACATCTTACCCAAAGCTTGCCCTGACAGTATGTGAACCAGTTTTAGGAAGGCCTGTGTTTGTAAACTTCTATGAGGGATAAGCAGGCTTAGCTTTTTGTTCACTGAGCCACCCAAGGGAGTGTCTTACACTGCAAGGCTCCAGGTGCCCCTGACCGAGGAGAGGTGTAGATTGACATTTGACAGACTATGCCCAAGTTTTGGAAGGCAGCACCGCAGAAGCAGGCACCAAGAGCTGCAGGCAGGAGGTGCAGAGGAGGTAGGGGACTGGGTAAGGAGCAAGATGTCTCTGTCCCACAGTCATGTCAGTATCTTTGCCATAGAAAATAACTGTTGTAACTGAGCAAGTCAATATTATACAGGAGAAGTACCACTTCTAGAGGAAAACTTAGGAATCCTTCATTAGCTGGTGACTGAGAACAGGCTCTATGCCCCAAAGAATTCTCAGTGCCAAAGCTGGGTTGAGGGGTGGGGAGTTTATAAAGGGAAAAACCACAGGTATAGGAAGGATTACAAGAACAAAAACAAAGGGGTGAAGAATAACTAAAAGTAGATTTACAGAACAATAGAAATAATGACCAAGAGTCCAGCAGCGATTTGAATTTCAATTGATGTCTTGTGCCTGATTCCAGGGGATTTCCAATAACAGTCTGGGGGGCAGGGTATCAGCAAAGAGTGAGTCACAGGGTCACGGGAAAAATCTAAAATGGCGGAGCTCTCCTCACTTCATAACGATGCTGTATCTTTGCATTATTTCTTTGTCACCCACATGACACATCAAAAGCCATCCTTAACTTGCAGGTGTCATATTCATACTACGTTATTATGTTTGAGGTTAACACTGTCTTTCACTGGCCTATTTCTAAAAAGCAGAAGGTTAAAATGAGACTTGTCTGTGCCTTAGAAATTCTAAAATAACTTTTCATCACTCTGCAAAAGATTTGTTGTCCAAAGCCGTATTTTAATTAACACTTCATAGGTTCAACAAATCTTGTATGACCTCTCTGGTCTGGACGTTGACAAGAGTAAATGTGACATGGTTCCTGTGTGCACCTGATCAGTCAGGATGGGGAGAAGGACAAATGTAAAGCCAATGCAGATCAGGCAAGGGGGTTATCAACAAAAGCTTAGCAAGTGCCTGACAGGACTACAAGGGAATGTCTAAGCTGGGGAGAAATACGGGAAACTGTTCACAAAAAGATGATGCTTAAGAACTACAGGAAGAATAAAAATTAATAAAAGTATTGGACATGGAGAAGGGAATCCATAGATATAAAAGCACGGGCTCATGGAACAGCCTTAGCATTTCAGGGAGCTGAAGTGGTCTCTTGTTGCTAAGAGTTTAAAAGGAAAATGAAGCCAAGAGAAAGGCCAGATTCCAAAAGGCTGACATGAAAAGCTACTATTGTAAGTTGCACTTTTATCCAGTGGGAAGACAGAAGGGTTCTTAGCAAAAAAAAAAAAAAAAAGTGAGCGTCACCTAGTGGTAACGGTGGCACATTGTTCAAGATGGCAGATCTTTACATTTTTGTGCCACACCCAATCAGGTGACCAGACAGAGGCAGGAAGGTGGGAGGAGGGATCAAGATGTGACGTTGTGATGAACTTGGCCCTGAGTAATGCTGTTGTGATGAACGTGGCCCTGGGCCAATGCCTTAGATATTACCAGGAAGATTGTAAATCCTCCTAATGAAAAACTCCGGGGGGGAGGGCCTTGCGATCTAGGGATATAGGTCAGTACCGACCACGTGTTTGGTGTGTTTCTCTCCACTTGCACGTGAAGGGAGCACCCTTTTGCAAAAGAAAATTAAAGCCTCATACACTGTTGTCCATGCCTCCCAAGTCCATCCTTTGTTTGGACAGGAAGATTTCTATGAGCTGTTTCTAACAATTTGGGGGCAGTCCGGGATTTACAC
>PVKB01003421.1:119179-201698 GCA_004027205.1 Ctenodactylus gundi | reverse complement strand
AGTCCAGGCATTCAGGGTGGCCGTGAACCACTGACCCTGTGGACCTGCTGCCCCAGCACTCACCCACCACTGAAACTGCAGTGGCCCTTGGTCCACAGTGCAGGGAGAAGCCTGTTAGGAGAAGCAAAGCGACATAACAACAAACACAGACTGGGAACTTTGCCCCAGCTTCCAAACTGAGAGTCCTCAAATGTCCCTTACCTACCCCACCCCTCACGACAAAAACAGAACATGCTTAGACCCACTGCATAGAGCCAGCAGGGTGCCTTAGGGATTCCCTAGTATAGCCACTTCATCTTATATATGGTGAAACTAAGGCTAACATTGGCAAAGAGACCTAAAGTCTCTGAAGTGTTCAAAAACTTGCTTTCTTTGGTTATGAAGGCTGATTGACTATGAGAGGGAAAGGAGTAGGGGATGGAGACAGAGCAGGGGAGGAGAGAGGAGACAAGAGATGGTCAGTATGCAAGGCTGAACTTGTGGGTATGAATGCATACGAAAAGACACCTAGAACTGGGGGCGTAGCTCAGTGATTACAGCACTTGCCTAGGAAGCACGAGGCTCCAAGTTCAGTCCCCCTACACCACACAATGGTCATAGAGGTGCATGCCTGTAACCTCAGCACTATAGATGCTGAGACCGGAGGATTCCCATGAGTTTGAGGCCAACTGGGCTACATAATGAGTTCAGAACTAGCTTTGACTATCGAGCAAGACCCTGTTTCAAAAAATATGAAAATAAGGGACAATTAAAAGGATCTTAGAATCTAACTTGCCTTCACTCTAGTGGCTAAGATATTTCTCACTTGTCAGGGGCACATAGGTACCCAAAACAGGATAAGGAAATGTTCCATCTTTGGAATACAAATGAGTGGTTAAAAGCACAGATTTTTCAGTTAGACCAATTTTTCAATCCTTATCTAGCAGTTTTTAACAAGAAAGAATAGTATCCCCCTCCACACACACACACACACACACACACACCCACCCCCACCCACCCACCCACCCTCCACCAGCACCACCTCCCTGTAGATGCTTGGCCACACCTGGTAACATTTCTATTTGTCATAGGAGCAGGTTGCCAATGGCAGGGTATCCCGATTCCACTTAACATCCTGTAATGCACAGGACATAGAATTAGCTCTCCCAGTATGTCAGGTCAGTAGTGCCAGGGCTGAGAAACTCTGAATTTTGCCAATGACTTAACCATTCTCTGCTTCAGTTTCTTCATCTATGACTTTATGAGGTTATATTACCTAATTCATTGTGAAGTTATAATGCCTATTTCACAGGATTGTTTTGATAATTATAATCCATAGGCTAACATATATGAAGCATAAAGTAAGTAATGTAAAATTATTACATTTTAGCATTACCAAATCCTCCCTTAAGTCCTCTTCCTACAGGTAACTGTCCCATTTCTCTGCTCCCCTCATAACATAAGCCATTGGAATCATTATTTGTGCTCAAACTTTCCTCTTTCCTCCCTCTAGCCTCGTCTAGTCAGGCTCTCACTGCCATCACTGCTCTGTGGCAAAGATCACCAGTAATGTAATTCTGACGACCCTTCCTTCCTCCTCCTCCGTTTGACCTGACCTAATGTCCGCATTGAAATGATTCCTCTCTACCTCCTTTTTCACCCCATTACTTTGTCTTTAATGCAAGGCCTTCATACTTTTCACACTGAATTACATCACCAGCCCTTTTTATTTTTTATTTTGAGATAGTGTTGGCCAGGCTAGCCTAGAACTTCTGATCTTCCTACGTCAGCTTCCCAAGTGGCTGGGATTACAGGTAGATGATCGTTCCCCTTTCTAAAGTCTCTTTGCTCCATTTTTAGGATGCCAGTTCTATGATTTTCCTCCTACCTTTATGAACTACGTTGTTCATTTCCTTCACTCCAAGAGAAAAGAGACCTGGTGTGACTTATTTCATTGAATTAATTGATTCGTATTTGTTGTAGAAATTAAATGAGACCACATGTAAAGGTGCTTAGCACACATTGAGCACTCATAGTCACCATTATTACCTCCCTACCAGTCTTACTGTTGATAGTATTGCACATATTGTTCTTTCCCTTACTGGCTCTGAGCCCCTTGAGAATGAGATTAGTGTATAGTTGGTCTTGATCCCTGCTTGTGCAGAGCTTCATTCAACAGAATGGTATATATCCACAAAACAGCTCGCCAGGGACAGTAACTGCTGATAAGGGCATGAGACTGCAGCTGGGCCTTGGAGGAGAAACAGGTGATGAAGAACTGAATTGGGAGTGGAGATGGACAGGTAGAGATTCAGGGAAACAGGCATCCAAAAAGGAGTCATACCCTTTTCCCAAATGTTGAGACTATAAAGACAGGGAATAGGAGTTCTCGCCCATTAATTATCCCAGTACCTCCTCTCCCAGGTATGGGGGAGAAGTGGGACTGTGGCCAAATGTTAGCATGAATAAGAGCTTATCAGGTAGGTTTGATAGAGCGAGTAGCATGAATTCACAATTTTTATGGTACTAGATTAACTTCATTTTCAGTCATTTGAACTTTGAGTAACTTTGTACACTTATCAACTCTTACCGTCATCTTTTCTAATTCACAGGCAACATTTTGTATTACCGTGAAACTGTGCTCTCTTTGGGGATAGTCATTAAGAAAAGCACACTGGCCACATTCTATTTAAAATTTTTGAGTATTCAATATATCCATCAGATGTTTTTGAATATTCTCATATAATTTGACTGCATTTGGAGTATAAATGAGATAAAAATCAAATAGGATCTTTGAATCAAGTTTCCTTTTTCCATTAAAATCAAAATATCTAGGTTTTTTAGCTATAATATTCAAGTGATGAACTATTGCCAACTATGGCATTAAATGATGGCTGGTCTTCCCCTTCTTCCCTCATCACCCACCCCAACAAAACATCCACAACTTGGACCTTGGCTCAGAAATGTTATTAAATGAAGCCCACATGTTTCCAGTCCTTGACAATCCAAAACCTATACTCCTGCTTACTTGGATCCAATAGCAGTAACCACCGTGCTTTATAGATTGGTCTGCCTCTCGATAAATTTCTAGATGGGAGCTGCCCAAGTGCAGAGAGAAATTTTTAATCTGACTTACATAAACAGCCAAAGAAAATAATTTCAATCCACAAAACCATTGACTTCAAAAGGAATTATGTTGATATAACTTGCAAATCATAATTCTTTGAGTCTGAACTTTCCCATCAACTCAAAGTTCTAAAACTTTTCTGACCTTGTAAATTTTCTAAACTTTTAAAAAAATGATCTTGTTTTTAAGCCTTTCAGAAGGTGCTTAATAAATACACAAGAGACATAAAGGCCACCATGATTTTCCAACTGGCGGGGCTGTTGGTGGCTTTGGCACTTTTACTATTATTTGTCGAAGGTCCTCCAGTATCCATCTGGGCCCATAGAAAGCCAAGGCTCCCAGAAGAAGTGTTGATAGAGCCCCAGGGGGAACTTGTAATTCATTCTAGAAAGGTGACCCAGATGCCTGTGTCCCCTGAGCCTGCTGCAGATGCCAAATGAGTTCCCAGCCTAGTAATCCCATCTGTGATACAAATATATCCAGAAACTGCCTGCTCAGGCACATTGACTAATGTGTGCTTAGAGGAGTAGTTCCCCTATTAAGATACAAGGATTGTCGTCAGAGCTATTAGACACAATAATCATTTTCATCATCATCACCAAAGTGATAGCGTAACAGTGAAATAGTAATAGATGTTCCTATATATAAAGTATTTGCTCTCTGCCAGGGATAGTGATTGTATTTTATATATGTTGTCTCATATAAGTTTTAATGAGATATAAATATTCTGTGAATCTCATCCCATAAGTGTGTAATTCAGTATGTTCACAAGGCTGCACAAAAATCGCCTCTCTAACTCCAGAATATTTCATCACTCTGTCTCATTTTAATTTTCATTGTAGCCTGTGGAGAATATTTCAAGCCCCATTTTACAGATGAGACAGTTAGTATTTACAGAGGTTAAACAACCAAGTTCTCACGGCATGGAAGTGGTAGAACTGAGAGTCACAGGCACCCTTGGCCGCAAACTCGTGCATCTCTCTCTCCCTCTTGGTGGTCCTTTGTTTGTGCTGTGTCCATTATCATTTATTCATAAGTAGGAACACCAACAGGAAAAATTATAACTTTTCTGTTTCTTTTGTTTTTTTTCCCTCTTGGACTTCTGCCCTACTCTTCTTTGTCTCTCAAGAGATTGGTCACTTTGGTGTCCCTGGCGTCCACCCTCTTCCTACCCATACCTCTTCAATATGACACGCAGTTCCCTGACAAAATCTCTCAGATGGTGACACTAATTTACATTAAAGTTCTAAAATAACTTATGAAACCTTAGTTCGTTATGAGGCCTATTTTCATTTACTAGTACGTCATTATTTAGTCCAATTATAAGAACAGAATTTTGCACTAATCTTGGACTTTAAACTCTGGTAAGGTTGTCCTGTGCTAAATGTAGAACTCCAGGTAATTAACTCCTGCGAGTCTCAGTTTCCTCCATTATAATAGTACATACATCACAGGACTGCTGTGAGGACTTATTTGAATACACATCCCCAATGTTTTATGCAAAATCCTGAAACAGAATACATGCTCAATAAATAGTAATAGTTATTTTGGTAGCCTCAGTAGGTAGATAGAGTGGCGAATTATTGAGCATCTATCAAATTAAGTGGCATAAACACTCCCTAGCCTGCCTCCCACAAGGCAAGCTTTGATTAAAAAGAAAAGCATGTATTAAGCAAGGAAGTGCTGCCAGGCAGTATACTAATCAATTTAAATAGCAACTGCAAGTCCTTGCCAGTTCAGACAACTAAAAGCACAAAAATCACTTTTGGCTTGAATCTTAACTGTTTTTCTCACAGCAGTCATAGCATTTCCCTTCTTTAAAAATCTACAGTGATTCTTGGTTATCATCAAGAAACAAAACTTCGCTTGACCTGTAGAGCAGGTGTCCTCCATACCTGGGCTGTGGACTGGTACCAGTCCTAGCCTCAGAAAGAAAGGGGATGCGAACTGCAAGCAAAACAAGCACCGCCTCTTGTCAGAGCACTTCCATTAGGTTCTAATGCCACTGATGCCCTAACAGGAGGCGTAGCTTTGCTCCCAGCTCCCCTCCAGCTCCCATTTCAGAGCTATCCTCCAACCACCTATTGCATAACAAGTACAGCCCCCAACCCATATTCTTCCTCCCTCCCCAATCCTTGGAAGAATGGTCTTCTACAAAACCAGTTCCTGGTGTCAGAAAGGTTGGGGATCACTGCTATGGTGTGCTTGGCTTGACTCCTAATTGTACATTGTCACATTGGGTCTGACCTGCCTAAGTAGATCACGTAGTCCTTGTGCAGTTTCGCGTTTTGGTAGAACCTGAAGGCCCAAATGTAATTGTGATTCACTATAATCTGGGGGCTATTTTAGAGTTAGTTTGGGAAGAAAATACAGAAGAAATTACAAGCCAGTTTATCAGTGTAGGGTTAGAACAGATTCCAAAATCCAGTCTAACTTTAAGCATGGTAAAGTAGTCAACAGAGGTCTGAATGGTGGGCCCCACTTCAGCAGTCTAAGAGCAAGTGCCAGAGACTCAAACTGGACTCACAATAATAGATGTCATTAGGTACTGACACTTTGCTAAAGGCTTTACTATGTATTTTAGTTACTTTTTGTTGCTGGGACAGAATACCCAACAACCACAACTTAAAGGGAGAAAGATTTATTTTAGCTCACAGTCTTAGGTCTCAGTTCATTTCTGGACAGCTAGCAGTGATAGAAACACACAGCAGAGCCAGAGCCTGAGAAAGAGCTCCTCACAACATGACAGAACAGAGCCAACTCTGCAACTCTGCGAGGAGGGGCAGAGCCAGCACACACCCCTCCAGGTCAAGCCCCTAGTATTCACCCTTTGCAGCCGGGCCTCACCTCCCAACAGTACACAATATCTATAGGTACGTGAGGCTTTCAGGGAACACTGCAGATCCAAACCACAACACCATGTATTAATCATCTTATTTAATTAATGTTATAAGGATTGATACTCTTGGCCTCCCCATTTTAAAAATAAAGGAAACTAACAATTGCGTGTCTGGAAGATTGTGAGGTTAGTATTCAATGCCAGATCTATCTGCTCCAAACACACATATGCCCTCCCCAAGTATACTACAACAGTGCCTCCCAAAAGACAGTGCTGTAGTAACTAAAGGCCGCATACTTGGAGATTAGGATGCAAGAGTGAAATGGCCCAGTAATAAAACTAACTTGCATCCCAGACAACTACTAGAGTGATGGTCATGCTGTTCTCCTATTGTGTAATGGCAGCAGTAAACCTGGAGGCTGGGAGGACTGAGATTTTCAGGGAGGACCAAGGGAAAGGCTAAGCTCTATTGAAGCAGACTACAGCAGCGATTATTTTTAGGATTTTATGTCTCCTGCTGCTGCATACAAGTTCACTTTGGCCTATAGATATATCTTGGGAATTTTGTCTTGATTGCCTCACATATTCTAATTTCCAGCCATCACAAACAGAGAGGAGCTGCTTATAATTGTGCCATTACATGCCTTATCTCCTTCCCTCCATCCATAAAAGAAAAATGCAACAAAGAGGATGTGATGGCTCTTTCTACCTGTAAGAGTTCCGAAAACTCCTGGTAAATCAAGTGACAACAGTTTTTCTAAGAGGTGGCCTCAATTTATAAAGTTGGAGTTTGGTGACTCCAGAAATCACCCCAGCAGGAAACAGCTGAAGAAGATAAACAGTGTTAATTGGGCAGCCTTTATTGGGAGCCCACAGATAGGCTGTGAGTTGCCACCAAGTGCTTTCTCCTCTTTAGTGGTCTGGGGAAGGAGGAAAGACTGGTGGTGTGAGCAGTAGTCATTTATTACTGTAAATGCAGTCCCGTAGGTAACATCCAAAGAAGATGGCTTCCATAAGAACAGTGCTATAATTGGAACTGTTTTATGCCAAAGATACTGTATCGAATAAATTAAACATATGACCAACAATTTGTCAAATAAGCAGAAGAATAATTACAATGGGACTACAATAGATCTAAATGATAAAATTAAACCATATGCCTTCTAATGGGCACCCTACTTAATTATCATAAAAGGGGCCTCTGCTCTTTCAACTTTGTCATCTATATCTAAATACTCCTCACAATAAACAATACAGTGCTCATTGACTAAACATCTCATTAGACACTTTGTCTCCTTAGATTTTAACTTTAAAGTGTTTTCCAAAGTAAACTAAATGTGACAGAGTCATTTATAAAATGAGGCTTATAAGAAAAAAAAGTAAAAGAGAATGGAAAAAAGTAAAAAGACAGACTTTGTGGAGAAGGAACGGGAAAGCAGGGAGGTCAGAGGGGTGGGAAGGGGAAGGGATGCGATATGGAAATTTAAAAAAAAAATTTCAAAAGGGAAAAATTATTCATTGTAAAGTGCAAAAAAATTTAAGCCAGTGGACAGGTTGGAAATATATGTGATATGTGGCCAGAAATCTCAATTTACAGAATTGTGATACAGAAAGACAGATGTCCAAGTTAAAAGAAAACACAAAAACTAATAGTCATTCACAGAAAAAATTAGCAAGAAAATTTAAAGTATGATAATTTTGGTAATGATACAGGAAAGCTACCACTCTCAGTTACTACTACAGATTATAAGAATTGGTACATTTGTGAAAGTCAGTGTGTGTCTGAAGCATTAAAATATCCTCTGCCCTCTAAAAAAGTAAAGTAAAATGAGGGTTCACATTCACCTAGCTATTTTCCAAGCTATTTTCAAATGTGTCTTGAAAATGAATATTGGAAATTTCCTTTCTCAGTGCATCCTTTCTACGTTTTGGCAATGTCTTCACTACTTTCTCTTTGCTGGGACACAATACCCGACACCCGCAACTTAGGGGAAGAAAGGGTTCTAGCTCACAGATTCAGGTCTCAGTCCTTTCATGGGAGGCCAACAGTGGTGGAGAAACATGTTGAAGGCCGTGCCAGAGAGAAAAGCTGTTCCTGGCATGGCAGGACAGGAAGCCAAGAGAGTGAGGAAAGGCAGAGCAGGTGTTCTTCCAGGTGATTTGCCCCTTCTGACCAGGCCCCACCTCCCAATAGCACAAAATCCATAGGTAATTCACACAACATCCAAATGCATGAGGCTTTGGGGGAAACATTCCAGACTGGAACCATAACAGGAAGTATGTATCAATAGCCCCTAAAATGCTTTATATTTGATATATAAATAGTATAAATTTAATTGAAGGAAATAAATCAGTACAGAAAGACTTATGAAATATGAATCAGAGACTCAAAAGGAAATGCTTCTCTTATGGTGGGGATTTCCTATTATAAGATTTATTTAAGGGTAAATGAAAAAAATGGTATATTCCTTGCAGTGAAATATTACCTTGCCATTTAAAATGAATTTTCCTTGGAGAATGTTTAATGTCTTGGAAAAGTACTTGTGATGTTAAGTGGAAATAATGGAAAACAAATGTCTACAAATATGGTCACACTTTTGTAATGATAAGAATTATAATGCACACCTAATATTTTTTGAATATTGAAAGGACATGTACTACAAAATTTTCAGTGGTTATCACCAGGAGATAGGATTATGGAGAAAAGGTGGAACAGGTAGAGGAACAGGGGTCCACAAAGAGAGTGAAAAAGTAGATTGAGTATTTTGAGAGTTGAAGTGATGAGGCCATGAACTGGTAGCGGGGCCACTTGGGGAGAGGTCTGGATCTGGTCTGTGAATGAGAAGGCAGACTCCAGGAGGATGACCGGTTATTCTAGTTCGTGCAGGACTGAAGGATTTTTCTAAGACATGGAACTTAAAAGTACTAGAATTGGAAAATTTCTGGACAAACTGAAATGAATTGGTCACCACAAATTGAGTCATATTTTCTGTGGAAGACCTTTGTGATCTTCAAATTCACCTGAAACTGGGAGATGACTAGTGTCATCAAAGGCAGCGAAGCATTGGGCTGGGAGCTCGCAGGGCTTTGCTCTGGTCCATGTTCTGCTGTTTGCTGGCTTAGCTCACCAAGCTGTCATACAGATGAAATTCAATTATTCCCAAATACAAGGGATTATCTGTAATAACTGTAGACATGTACTAGGCATATACTACATTACTTTGGGCACAGTTCCAACTTCAAAGGAGCAGTGATAATTCCAAATTTATAGAATTATGGTAAAGTCTGTTTGAGGTTACATGTCTAAAGTGAGTTCATATTTGTCTTCCAGAAAGCAGTCATCAAATGCTAACCTGATGATTATTTGTCTCAACTTAAAATATAGACATGAAGATTTCACTTCACCTTGGAACAACCTCATGAAATAGTTATTTCTAGTAATACTGAAGTTTTACAGATGAGAATATTGTGGTTTGAAGAGAATAATTGACTTGTTTGGGTTTATACAGTGACAGGGCCATTTTTGTCCTAGTTCTCCATTCCTAATTCATTAAATTGCCACCTAATAAAAAGCCTTTTTAAGTGAGAGCACAACCAGCATTTTTTTTCCTACAGTGGACAGCCTTCTTCCTATCTATACCTTCAATTTAGTCAAAGCCTACTCTAGGATTAAATGGAGGCCACCAGGAAACCTTCTGTGGGAAGTTTTGTTAGCAGTCTTCAGAGAATTTCAAAATCCTTCCAAAGACCATATGTCAATTACAAGGTTCTCAGAACACTTTTCATAGTGTAAAGATTAAGGCCAATAATGTTCTTGGGCTGGGGGCATAGATCAGTGGTTTAGGTACTTGCCTAGCATCTGCAAGGCCCTGGGTCCAATACCCAACACAATGTAAAATTTAGCCAGGTGTGGTGGCACATGCCTATAATCTCAGCACTTGGGAGGCTGAGGCAGGAGGATTGCTATGAGTTTAAGGCCAGCACGGACTACACAGTGAGTTCAGGACCAGACTGCATTACAGAGCGAGACCCTGTCTCTAAATAAATAAATAAAGCACTCTAGTAAATGTTACTGACTGGTTCAGGGAGGGAGAGGAGCTAATTTGTAGCATTTGCAGATACCTATGACACAAATATTTCTACCATGGCTCATTTTGAACTACTAATTAGATTGGCTGCTTTGAAATCAGTGCAAGCCAGAACAAGCGAGCCCAGACCAGTTTGAGCACATCACTGGAAACAAAATTCTAACTTTAAGTCTGTTGCTTTTTAAATAAATTCAGTGAGAATTAAAGTCTGGATATTTATGAAGGCCCTTTGTTTTAATATGTGGAAAAGGGTGGGAGATGTGAGTGTGGGACAGTGTCTAGGACACTCCAGAGTGGAGGACAACTTAAAGGACAGTCCAGAGGAGTGGAGGAGCTACTGTTGCTCTCTGTAAATGCAAGTCTTGTCTCCCATGAAACCGCTCAAGAAAACCAAAGCTAGAGTCCACAGTAAGGATTAGAGAAGCATTTTTTAACTTGTCACAAGATTTAGATTTTCCTGCCAACCTTTATTTTGAGCATTTTCTAGCATTCAGAAAAGTTGCTAGTATAGTACAAAGAGCACCCATATTCCCTTCACCTATTGGTACGGCTTTTTCCACATTTGCTTTTTCTATATATAAATATTTATTATTTGAGATTGGCATATATTGTGACGTCACTCCTGTCTTTCTGAATATGAATCTCTTTAGAACAAGAGTACTCTCCTATATGTGTATACAGTATAGTCATCACACCCAGGGCATAACATTGGCACGATATATAGGTATCAGATCTCTATTTCAACTCCTCAACTGTACCAATAATGTCCTGATAGTGTGTTTTTATGAAGAGTCCAGTCGAAGATTATGAATTGCATTTAGTTGGCAATCTCTGTGATCTCCTTTAATCTACAACAGTTCTGCAGACCTGCACCTTATTTTCTTTTGTCTTTTATGACATTGACTTCTTTCCAGTATGGGACATTGAACGTAGTGAACATAGGGCCTTTGCAATGAGCTACATCCCCAGCCTTTTTATTTCTGCGTTGAAACAAGATCTCATTAAATTGCCCTGGCTGAGCTAGAACTTCTGATCCTTCTGCCTCAGCCTCCTGGAATACTGGGATCACAGATATATACCACCATGCCTGGTTTGACATTGACATGTTGAAGAGTCCAAGGTCAATATGTGTGCCGATGTTTCTCAGTTGGATTTGTCTGATTATTTTTCATGAATACTTTACCAGTAAACAGTTTTGTTTACTGCAATGTTATGTCCTTCATCATGTCCTACATCAGAAGGAATGTGGTATAAATCTTCCCACTATTAGCGGTGTTAAACTTAATCATATGGTTAAGATGTCATGCAACATACTTCTCCGTCACAGTGATACCAGTAAAACTTCGAATTTGTGTGACCATCCTGTTCTTAGAGAAGCTTTTTTATGCTTAAAGTATAAATTACTTGGTTCACTGCAGAACCATGGGCTGCAAAAGCATTATCCCTAATTAAATGAAAAAAATAGAATAGATTTTTTAAAAAGCTACCACTAAGCCTCTTAGTGAAATTCATGAGGTATTCACATGACGAGGAACCTTGTCTGTATGAGAGGCTCCTTATTTGAATCATGAGCTGTGGTGGATCGTACTTCAGCCTATTCATACCTGTACCCCCAGAATATAGCCTAATGCCTAGACTATAGTAGGTGCTCAGAAAACTTCTGGTGAATAAATTTCTGTCCTGTTAGACTCACTATCCTCATGAATGAGAAATGAATCCCACTAAGTAAAAATATACTTTATTTTGTCAACTGGCACCCACTGAAGTTGACTTGGCTTCTTAAGCACTAAGTTTTCATCCAGATGGTTGACCTTACTCAGGCACTATTCAAGTCTCTGGTTGTTTTAAAATGTTAGCTTGTAAATATTAAAATCAAGTCTTTAAGGAATCTGTTTGCAACAAATTTAATGTGTACCTAAAAGAAGCCCAAAAACACATAATACAAAATATCTGGAAACCAATGAAACAAAGTTCACATCTAGCATCTTGTTGAAAACTATCAGGCATTCAGAAGAATCCGAAAGACTGGTGCCCGGGCCATTGCTTCCTTCCTTAGCCTTAAGGTGGTGTCTAACACACTCCATGTGTCATGGGCTCATGCTCATAGGGACCTATGCCTACGATGCTATGAGTGTATGCATGCTGAGGACTCTGGGTGGGAAGTTAGGGGAGAATGAACAGAAATAGGTGTCTACTCTAGTATGTACATGTCGTTGGGGACTCTAAGAGTTCCAAGGCCTAACTGCCTGACAAATGCACTCAGCCCTGGGCCTGGAGTTAGTGAGAAGGTTCTATACCCATTTCACACTAGGTGAGAAGGAGATAAGCCCTTGTCTTATCACCTTGCTTAACTCCTACCTCCTAACAGGAAGGTACTAATTGAGGTAGCATTCATATACCAGTTTTAGGAGAGCATGGGACCTTTGAAACTCAGATTTTGCACAGTCACTCTTAGAATGTTTTTGAAAACAGCCTACTTTGCCTCAAGAAATAGGACAAATAATGATATACCTGGAAAGGAGAATAAAAATTTCATGATCCCAGCACTCTGCAAAGCTGAGATAGTAGCATAGCAAGTTGGAGCCCAGCCTGGGGAACTTATACCTTGTCTCAAAATGAAATGAAAGTCATTAATGTGTATAAATGATTTTTGAAAAGGGTTGGAGATGTATATCAGTGCAAACGCCCTGGGTTCAATTTCCAATACTGAGAAAGTAAAGACAGACAGAGAGAGAGAGAGAGAGAGAGAGAGAGAGAGAGAGAGAGAGAGAGAGAGAAGAGAAGAGAGTGAGAGAAGAAAGGGAAGTAGTAAGGAATCAGGCTCTGAGCACGCTCTGAAAGGTAGAAATCAGCTGTGCTGTCCTAAATGCAGCAACTTGTACACACATGTATAGACCTCTGTGTCACTCACCTGTTTTTGTCAAGTGTGAAAAACACAATCACTTTGTTGTGTGGTACTGAATCAGACTCAATAAAAAAAAAAAGCATTAAGAATCTGAATGAGGAGCAGATGCTGTAAAACTGACATTCCAGCAGAAACCATCCACTTCCCCCAAGAAGATTTATTACTGCCTCGACCAGTATGTTATTGGTCAGTCATTTGATAAGAAAGTGCTTTCAGTTGCTGTGTGTAATCATTATAGAAGGATATATAATAGTAGCCCAACTAACCTGAGACAACAATGGAGTTTGAGAAGTAGATATTGTCAACACCCAGACATTTAGAAATCAGGAGAGAACATGAACACAGATTTGCAAAATTGTTTCAGATTGCTGGAATTATCATACATGGCAATTCTATGGAAACATCAGCACAGCAACAGGTAAATTAACAAACACTTCAGGAAAAAGTGAGGTGAAATGTTAGATTCTTCTCGTGATAACATAAAACTTGAAGAAAGTAATATTTTGCTTGTTAGACAAACTGGATCAGGTAAAATCCTATTGGTACAAACTTTAGCTAAATTCTTCATGTCTCTTTTACTACCTGTAATTGTATGGCTTGATTCAGCCTGGATATGTAGGTGAAAACATTGAAATCCTGATTAAACTACTCCAAAATGCCAATAATATGTAGAAAAAGAACAGCAGGAGTTTATTAAAACTACTGGAGCACACTATAGTCAATGTTCCAGAAAAGAACTCCAAAGCCATGTGGAGAAACAACTTAATCCCATTTGTTGCATCTGGTGCTTTCTGTGGTTTAGATAGAATCATTAGTAAAAAGAAAATAAAACATATCTTAGATTTGGAACACTTGATATAGGAAAAGGCAGGAGGGCTGCAGCTGCTGTAGACCTGAGTAATCAAAGTGAGGAATCAACTACGAAGAAACTGAAAATAGAGAGGAGTTATTACAGCACGTGAAAGCCAAAGATCTCATTGGGTTTAGGACAAACTCGGGTTCTTGTGGGATAGTTGTCTGTGGATGTTCCTTTCTGTAGCCCACATAACAAAAACTCTTGTGTAAATACTGAGCCACATGATTCTTGTTATTTCTCAGTACCAGGCCTTGCTCAGCATAGACAATTGTGAACTGAATGTGACTGAGGCTGCTTTGAAAGTCACAGCTATATTGGCTCTAGAAGGGAAAACGGATCCAAGAGGCCTTTGGTCATAATAGAAAAGATGTCATTAGAATCAATATTCTAATTAGAATAACCTAGTCAATCAAAAATGAGCTGTAAATATGACAGAGGATAGAATTAGAAAGATTTTCAACAATTACAATTGTTTTCCATATGTTCAAGCACCTGTAGAAGATTGAGTATGTTGACATGAAAGACATTAGAAAAAAACAAATGGAACTTGTGGAGATGAATATTTCATGTGCAGATGATATGCAAGTCTATGTTGGAAGTTCAGGGCACAAATGTCAGCTCCACCATTATCAGACTCAGGCTCTTTCTATCTTGTTGTTCTACTACTTATGATTTCCAATTTAGTGTCCAAAATTCCTACTCGAGAAGGAGCCATTCTCCAACAGAAGAATGAGAGTCAAGGGGGTAACGAACATGGCCTTTTACCTAAAGACACTTAGTAATCTCAAGACATCACTTTTTGCTTACAACTCATGCACCGGAACTGAGTTCCAAAAATCACAATTGTCTGAAAGCGAAACCAAGAATTACGGTCTTTATTCTAGATTGCTATAGTATCTGGCGAAAATGTCAGAGCTCCCTCATTCAGTGAAATATAGAAGAATGGAAATAGGAAGACAACTAGCTATCACTTCTCAGGGTCAGAGCCTTATCCTAGTCCTAGTTGAAATAATGTTATGACTCCTGGCTTAAAAATAGCCTCAATTGAGACTACACTGCAGTGTTTCTGATATCTAGAAACTAAAAAGCTCCATAATTGAGTTTGGCGTTGTTTAAATTCCGACACTCATACCTCCATAAAGTTTTGAACTTAAACAAACTGCCAAAGTTGTTCCATTTCCCAACTCAGCAACACCAAGCTAAGAGGAGAGCTTAACATGTTGTTTAACTTATGATGATGTTTATCGTGGCCAGGAAGCCAGGGTCACTAAGTGTTTTATGCCTAATTCTGAAGCAGCTCACTCTCTTTCTTTCCTAATAAAGTCACTAATACCTGCAGTTGAAACCAAATTTCTCAACAAGAACACCATTGCCTTCTTCCTCATACTGAAATATTTGGCACATAACACATACAACCTTTTCTATCGACCATGTAACTCCTACCCGTACTTCCATTCAGTTGACCCTATAACTATTCCTAAATCTCAAAACACCTGGTTGTTATAACGCATGGCTACTTTTAACAGCCTGTGAAATAATCTGGTCCAGCCTAGCTAAGATCTCACCGAAGAGAAGCATCTTCAGCCAGTATATTAAAGATGAGTTGATTGAATGTTTTACCAAATACAGCAGCCTAATATTTAAATTGATAATTTTGTATGGTCCATGAATTGTTATAAATATCCAAATGGCCCTTGGCAGAAAAAAAGGTACCTCATTCCTAAAGGAGCATATCACTGCTCTTGTCATGCCACGGTGGATGCCTTTCTTTCAAAGGATGGTAGGTAGGCATGTAGTTGATCTGTTTTTGTCAGGCAAGAAAGTATCGCTGAAAAATTGGCCGTTCTTTCAAGGTGCCATACACTCACATGCTCTACCTGGCTCACTGAGGGCTCTGCAGAGCATTTTGCACTAGCTCTGTGTGCTGTCTTGGGCAACTCTGACCAGAATATCTGCAGGGAGTCAGGCCTTGGTGCTTTCCCATTGCTAATGGCTCTGATTGCTTTAACAATCCTTTCCTTGGGTATTGCTGTGTGACATTTTCCCTTTCTCCCCATAAAAGCTCTCTACTTCTGTAATCACATTGCTCCTCTGTGATTAGCACCACGGCCATCATTATTTCTTATACCAAGTAATAGTGGGTTTTGCAGTATAACATCCATAGAGGTTTAGAATAACAAACTAACAGCTTAGAGAAATGCTTTAGGCAGAAGAGGTTGGGATGGAACTTGCAGGGCTGATTCAGACTACAGTCGTGTCATTCTTGACACTTGAGTCTTGAGAAGACTCTTTTACTTTGGGCTCTCCTGTCGAGAATCCATTTACGGGTCTTGGAATAAATCTAGTAAACACACTTACTGACCTGCTGTGCCCTATCTGGTCTGTTCTTCCCTTGAAATCCCAGTAGAGCCAGAGTATACAATCCTAGGCTACTTGGAAAAGAGTAGATGATTTCTTACTTGAAAGAATGCTGTTTGGTGGGTACAATGGTTTTCCATAAGACTTTGATACTGGATAAAATAAAAACAGAATGTGGAGATGATGTAAAGGGAAAATAACTCATGTGATAGAACAGGTGTTTCCACAGAGAAGAAATGGATATCAAGAGGTTGTTTTCCAGGTGAAGGTGAAAAGTAAAGCTTTGTTAGACGTGGAAACATATTTTGAAGCTTGACACTATATAAGTTCTAAAAACTAGAAGTTGGTTCTCCTTATTTTTAGTTATCTTTTTGAACATGACTATCAAAAGAGTGGGGTGAAAGCTTGCACTGTCAATTAATATTAGTACTGCAAATTGGAAGCACTTACAAGCTGAGTGCCTCTCTTTCTGGCTTCTATTTTTTATTGATTTGGGAAACAGCATTTCTTGAACTGGCTTGCTCCATATTTGTGAAATGTCTGGATTCACACAGATTTTTCCCATTAGAAACAGAGAAGTTTTTTGTGATCTTTAAGGGGGAAAAAAACCCCTCAAGTTTCACCCAATAATATACAAAAGGATAATTCACCTTTTTGTATTTGTGTCTTTCTTTTCAGTGAATTAAACCTAAAGTACAAGAGCCATTGGTCCTCTACAGGTCAGACAGGCCAATAGAATAGTATTATCAAATCAATAAATGTAACACTAAACTTATTGAATGTGTTAAATGTTTTTTATACTTTGAGCTTCATCTTAGTCACATTTCTTAAGTGTGGCCTTTCTTCAGATATAGTCCTCTATCATCAGAATACTTTTTCAAATAGCAAGTTAAGTATATACAACTATCTTCTTTCTGTAACACTTTTTGTTAAAGAAGCCCTACCTTCCTTCCAAGCCCTCTTTTACCTAGGATGCTATTATAGCTTGTATCTGGAATATCCCCCAAGAGCCTCATATATTTGGATGTAAAGGGATACCTATAGAATCAGTGCTATTTGGAGGTGGGGCCTGATTGGATGGGGCAGATGCTTTGGGCTTGACCTGGAGGGATTATGTCAGGTTGGTGAGATAGGAAGGCACCCAATGCAGAGCTTTCAAATGTGGGTTATAGTCTTGTGAGCCAGGAGGTGAGGGGAACCACCTGGTTGTGGGCAGCCAGATGGCAGCTCGAAGTAAAGGAAAGAAAAAGAAATGTTGTTACAACTTTTCCTGGGATAGCTTTGGCTTTTTCCTTAGACTTTAGACATCCAGTCCTTTCTCCTTCCCTTGGATTTCTGTCTGCCACATGGTAAAGAGTGTTTATCTGACTAGACCTCTGCTGTGTGCTTGCCCTGTTGCTGGCTGCCCATGAATGGGCTGAGTGAGACCTTCTAAAACTGTAAGCTAAAATAAATCTTTTCTCCCTTAAGTTGTGAATGTTGAGTATTTTGCCCCAGCAATGAACAAGTAAGTAAGTAAGACAGATGCCCATGTCACATACATTGTTATCGCTTTGCACTATTGTCATGGTCAATTTTAAAGGCTGTCCTAAGTGCTTCAGTCATGAATCACTGTGTCTTATTGCTCCCTGTAGTCAAGGATGTCAGACCCCATAATGGTTATCTTTAAGTGCCAAATAGAATGGAATCGTAATATTTGAGATTGACTTCCTGAAAACATTAGAGAGTCAATCCTAGTGAAAGGAGGATGCTCATCTTAAGGTAAAGGCAAGCATGCACTTTGAACCAATCGGCATTTACAAGTACTTACTAGACCCTTGTTGAGTATGCAGAGTTCAACTATGTGCAGAAGCAGAAATATACGACTAGTATGGCATGGACCATGTCTTGGGGGATGTTCGGTTTTCAGCTTTAGGAAAGGCTAAAAATGGCATACGTGTGTGTGAGTGTGTGTGTGTGTACTATGCAATTTATGATCCCTCATATGTTAGAGCTGGAAAAAATCTTGAGTTATCACCTAGTTTAACCCTGTTTTCAAACCACAAACCCTAACTTCCTAAGACTGAGCAGAGTGCCTCAGGGCTACCTATCTGCCCATCTTGCCTCGAGACCATTTTAAGTGCCTAAGGTTCTGTGAGGCTTTGAGTGGAGGTTCCATAATTTCAAAAATTTCCAAGTCATTATTTTAATTCAACCTTCTCATAATACAGCTGAAGTCACTGAGCTCCAGGAAGATAAGAGAATTTTTTGAGGATATGTAATCAATTAAAGGCTGGGATCCTCAGGTTTCTCATTCCAGTGACTCAGTTTATCATGCCACCTATCAGCCTAGTAGCAGACATTTCTAAAATGTCAGAGTATCTGCTGTGTTAGAAAGAGCCACTTGTATTGGAACCAGGAGCAAATTGTTTTGGAATATTCTGCGCCATGGGCTCAAATCCTAAATTACTCCAGGCGGTCAAACAAAAGGAGCAATTGGTGAGGAGCATTGTTCCACATCCCATCTTCCTACCTTAAGATGTCCTTTTCTTTCATGAGTAAAGATTACCTTGCTAGTGGAGTTGTAAGGATTGAGATCACACTTGCGTAGTGTCTGGCACATAGTAAATGCTAACTTAGTAAGCAAAAAAGGAATTATGAATTAGAATACAGGTCCAAGATGAAGTGATTTGATTTGCTGTCTGTGTGTCTACTTCATGTCAGTAGGTGGGAATAAGGTACAACCCTAGCTTCTCGGGGAATCTGGAAGGATTGAGCAATCCTTTCTCTTCTCTTCCGGGCCAGAACACAGTGCTAAACAGAGGAATATTTCTTTAAAAAACTAATCTGTAAAAAATATAACAAATCTGAAAATTACTATTACTGGCTTTGCCTTTCATAATCTGCATAAATGGAGAAGAAATTAACATAAAGGCTAATTTTTTATTAATTCACTTGATAATTTGCAAATGAAATGTCTTCTGTTGGAATTAACATACTCATGCATTGCTATAAAGAGGCCTAAACAAGAATAGCTCACTGTTTTGGAGAAGTGGTCTAGGAGGCATTATTGATGTTATTGATGGCATTGACTGCTTCCATCAACCATTTACTATTTGTTTAGTGTCTGTGACTTTGGCAGGGCAATTTTCATAGGCAAAAGTTACATTTCGGTCTTGAACTTCAAAGCTCCACTCATGTATTCCACTAAACAATTGATTTCCCAAATTTCAGACTCAAACTATTGTTTTTGTTGTTGTTGTTCTGTTTTTCCTGAAGACATGTGGTTTCCTTTAGGTGTCTAGGTTAGAGATATTAATGACAATATTCCTTCTTTTCTAGTTCCCTTGAATTGTGAATTACATCCCCTCTCCTCTCAATTACCTCATCTCCTTTGAACAGTAGTCTTGTCTTATTAAACATTAAGCAATTTACCCCAGGTTACTCAATTAAAAATGGCAAAAGGAATAAAACTTAGACAATAGAGCCCTAGAATTTGGGAGCATAACCCTTAATGCTATATTGCTCAGAAATTTCAAAATCAAGAGGAAACACTTTATGGTGAAATCAGGAATGACTTACTAGAAAAGCCTTCCGTGGGTTTGAGAGATGAATAGCTTTTTGGCAGAAAGGAAGCAGTAGATCAATATGAAAGCACCATAAAGGTAAAAAGGCACAAGAAAAGTGTCCAGCAAGGTATTTAGTTTGGCTCGCTTGTGGGATTGTTTTAAGTAGATATTAGAAGATAATTTTTGAATATAGTTGAGACTATGTTATTATGAATCTTTTTTGATAAGACTATGCTATTATGAATCTTTTTAGAAGATAATTTTTGAATATAGTTGAGACTATGTTATTATGAATCTTTTTTGATAAGGGGAAACTATGCTTAGTTCAACGATTAACTCAAGGTCTTTCCTTCGTCCTTTTCCTTCCTTTCTTCCTTCTTTGCTTTCATCCTTCCTTCATTCTTATTTCACTCTCTTTTTTCCTGAGACATACATGTACTTTACATGATAAAAATATAATCTAAAAAAAGAATACAACCTGAACTTCCTTCAACAAAGATTATTCATGTTAGCATTTTAATGAAAAGATGATCTCATAAATAATTTTGTATTGTGTGAGGCAGAATTCTAATAATCACATCCCCTACTTGTATGTGCTGTATGATCTTTTCCCCTTGAGTGTGAATGTGATCTACGAACCTGATGAGTTGTTGCTCCCTTGATTAAGTTATATTACATGGCAATGGTGCTAAGATGGTCTCTTTCATGATTATATTGTATTATTCAAGAACTTCTATCTGTCTTTGAAGAGAAAACCTCATGCTGTCAGAGGGCCATATGGCTAGGGCCAGAGAATGTCCACTAGAAGTAGATACTGACCTTCATCAGGCAGCCAGCAAAAAATAAATAAATAAATAAGCACATTAGTCCTAAGTCCACAAGGACCTGAATTTTACCACTAACAAGCTTGAGTCATAGCCCTAGCTGATGCTCTGATTTCAGCCAGGTCAATGTATTTTATAATTTTCTGTAGCTTTGAATTCCTTGGTACCCCAGGGATAGCCAAATCTTAGAGAAAGAAAATAGGATATCCCAGACCATGGCCTTTCATATGCAAACCAACCAATTCAGAACCATACTCTGAAACACCTTCTCTATCTGGCACCTTAGGAAGCAATATTCCTTTGCCCCAATCATTTTAAGGACAGATAAGAGAACACTAGAAATAGGGCTTGTATCCTAGTGCCCACCAAAATTATTCAAACTAGCCAATGCTAAGCCTGCTCACTCTGTATTGCCTTACTGTTCTCATGGAAACCACGGCTCATGTTGTTTTCTCACTCTTGTCTCCTAAACAACGTTGATATTTATGTGACCCTCTGTGGCATAGCATGAAACTCCTCTTAAAATTAGTAACAAGCTCTATTTTCAGTGGCAGTCACCTTTTTATCTCAGCATAACTAATTAATAAAATCCATATTTTAAAGCAAAGTCCCTGAGCAAGGGGCCAAGCTAAAACATGCTCAGACTCCTGGCTCATGGGAACTGTGACTTTATAAATACTTGTTGCTTTAAGCCTCAAATTTCAAGTGACTAAATTTGTGGGAAAATGTTAGGCAGCAATCAAAAGCTAGAACACATGTCGAAGTTATATTTAGACATGCCATATTCTTTTCTGACCTCTATTCACCCATTATGCTACATATATATTTCCATGCTACTGAAAGATTTTTGAGTTAGAAAGTAAAACACTTGGGAGGGATGGCAAGCTGACTAGGATCTACTGCTCAACGGAGCCTGACAAGCCGTCCAAAAAGTGGAGATAGAATAAAAAAATCTGAATAATTTAGAGAAAAAGAACAAGTCTAGGAATTAAAAACAGGCTGACAGGGAAGACACAATTCTCAGGGGTCACTGCAGAGGCTGAACACGGAGGGGTTGGGGGGGGCGGGGTAACATGCTGCTGAATGCTACCCAGGCTAGCTTGTACCACCCAGAAAAAATGTAAACAGCGGCAGGTATCTACCAATGAGACCTTGTAATACAAAGCCACTGTTAGCAGTGAGGTCCCCTCCAATCCTGCTCCCCCTGTCACCCCATCACAGATGTGGGAGTATAAGGCTTTAAAGATTAATAGGTGCATGGAAGGCTTAGCTCACTACAGCATGCTCAGCAGAGGACAGTAGGGAGCCATAGGGAGGGACCCACTGGGGTCAAGGACGAATCTATGAAGAGACCAACAGGTGGTCATGATCATTCAAAGACAACATAAACCCTGAAATACAGAGAATTTCTGTCCACAGTCCAGGCGGTCCCAACCCAACTCCAACTCCCAAGAGGAACTTGTGCAAACCATCCTTCCCTTCTCTCAGCACCCTCCCCTTTGCCGTCAGCAGGAGAAAGGGAGAAAACTGGGGAGGAGATGCCACCATTTGGAAAGATTCTGGCTCCTCAGCCCTACTCAGGCAGACTTGGTTTAAGCAAAAGGAAAATAAAGAAGGGTTCAGTTTGAGATTTCAGATCATTAATGTCTGCTCCCAGCACAGAACCCTGTGGGCTTTTTTCTGTTTTCTGAGACAGGGTCTTGCTCTATAGTGCAGGATGATTCTGAACTCACTGTATAGCCCAGGCTGGCCTTGAACTCATGGCATCTTCCTGCCTTAGCCTCCTGAGTGCTGTCCTCACAGCCTAGTAGGCTTTTGCTCTCACCCTCAACCTCATACAAGCTGAGAGAGGCGCATCTGCATAGTATAACACTGCAGACTGGGACACAGGAAGAGTGGGGACTGGCCTCATCAGGGGACAAGGAATAAGGGCTATGTAGGGATCCTCAGCTGGACACAGCTCAGTCACCGCCCTCCCTCTCCTGGTAGTTGATGGACAGTGGATGTCAAAAAAAAAAAAAAAAAAAAACCTGCAAGACTTAGAAAGAGACTTCTCATCCAAATGATAAAAGAAATATATTTTGGACTTTGGACTCTTCAATTTTCATTGTGTGTGTTTTGTACTTGTGCTTCTTTTTATCTTTTTGTTTGTGTTTTGTTTTATTTGTTAGTTTTTGCATTTCATTACCTTTTGAGGTGTTCTTTTTGTCGTTTTAAAATAGTCTTTCCATAGACTCTGGAGTTATTCTCTCTCTGCTTTTTTCCAATCACTTTTTATAATTATTTTTCTTGAGTCACTTTTCCTAATTGTATTTACTTTTCTGGTCTTCAGTTAGAATTTTGTCTTGCTTTTCTCTAGTCTCCCTACTCTTCTGTTTTCTCTTTATTTTCCAAAACTAACCTTCTGTCTCATGCTGCCTTTTCCCTAACTCTACTACTTTTATTAATGTACTGCTAAACATTAACAATGCATGGTTATATGCTAAGCCTATTAGGAATTCATAATTTTTGATAGTTATGCATGGGACATAAATGCACATTTCTTTTTTGTTATTGACAATGGTATAATGTTGTCTTTAATATTAATCTTTCTAATAAAGCACTTAGATGATGCATATAGATTCCTCCATGAATGGGCATAGATCATTTTTCTAATGTTGTGTGAAATAAGAGTATTTAATTACTTAGCATGATATGTCAAAAATTTGTTTGTCTTAGGTTATACCATTACTGCTGATCTCTATCCTACTGTTAATGATGGCATAATGATTGGAACTTGTTAAGAGTTAATAACTGCTATTGAGTTTAACCTAGGCAAGTAATACAGATTACTATTTTTTTGTACATGGTGGTATAATGTTGCCATAAATAGATCCTTTTGATACTTTAATAGTGGGTTTATTTAGTCAGCTACATTGATAGTATACACTGCTTCACTAATGGTAAGGGTAGAGTAATTGTAATACCTAATTGACTATTGTAACTTGTTAATAATTCATTAGTCTTACCTTATAATATTACTGCAAATTTCATTCATGTTGTTAATGGGGACATAGAAGTTGATTTTGCTTTTCATTGTATGCCAATAGCCAACTTGTCTTTGAGTCACCCAATAAATAGATGAGTAAGTTGACAATAAACATAAATATCAAAATATAAACAAACTCAAGGAAAGACAATCTAAAGGTGGAAATCTCCATGGTAGAAACAAAAATTTTGACACTATCTGATCTACAGTAAAATCATGGGAAAACAGTGCAATATGTCAACTGCAAAAATGCAGTAACTTCCCAGAAGTTGACATCACAGGCCTGAAACAGTGGATTTTATAGGAAAGGAACTAAAAACACAACTGGACCAAGTAGTCAATCAGTTCAAATAGACATATTCAAACAAATATAAGAAATGTTTAGGGAGTTTAAAAGAGGAATGTATCAAGAAAACAATGGCCTTAATTGATAAAATAAACTGTTTTATGTTTTTGTGGAAGACAAAAACAAAAGATGAACAAGGCATTGTATGACATGAAGGGATATTTCCACATAGAAGTTATCAATAACAAGTTTGAAAGACTACTAAGCTAAAATTACAGATATGAACAACTCAAGTGAAAACATAGCCAATTCAAACAAATTGAGCCATATAATCAGTGATACCCTAAAAATAAGACAAGATGGCTGAATGTAGCAGCTGATGGATGACTCAAAGAGAAACAACCTCAGAATCATGGGAGTGAGAGAAAAGGAACAGCCCAAAGTTATAAAGATGTTGTTTACTGAAATGATAGCAGAAAATTTCCCAAGTCTAGGAAAAGAAATTAACATTGAAATACAGGAGGCTTATGGAAGTAACCTTCATCAGAAAAGAGCCTCTCCATGACCTCATAATCAAAATCTCAAATTTTGATTCACTCCCTGCCAACTAAGGCCAGGTCTCACTGCCCGCCACCTTCATCCACTATGGACTAAGCCCAGTTGCTAAATTCTTGCTTATCTTTATTAACTCTCTGAGCCCTGTATCTTAAAGCATTCTGCAGATCTGGAAGCTGTGCTCTCCGCACTTTACTCTCAACTCTCCCCGACTCATCTGAATCTCACTTACAGTGCTCCTCCCTGTTAATTTCAGTCTGGGGTAGGAGTACTGACAGTTTGTCCATTACCTTATGAGTACTCTACTGCTTTTTTGTTGATACCTAAAGCTAACCTCTAATTATAGTCTGCCCTCCACCTACTCCAATACTCTCTATATGTAGAACTGTTGACTATCAATAATTAAGAATCATACAGACATCACATCCAGGCCCCCACCTGCACCTCAGAGTCCTCACAGCTGGGCCTAACCTTCACCATTGCTGCTGTGTGCTACAGGCATACAGATAGCTGGGCCAGACCCCTGCTTGCACCTCAGAGCCCACATGACAGGGCATAGGCAGCACCCATTATCACTGTGCACCAGATGCATCCAGGTAGTCACACCCAGACCCCCCACTGGCACCTCAGACCCATGCAACTGGCCCTACTCTACACCCATCATTGCTACACAACAGGTAGCCATGCCCAGACCCTGGCCTACACCCTGAAGCCAGCACAAAGGGGCCGTCTCAGCACCCATCTCTGGTGCAAACAGGCATCCAGGTAGCTGCACCCAGAGCCCTGTCTGCACCTCAGAGCCCACACGGGTGGGCCTAATTGCCACCAGTCACTGGAGGCACCCAGAAGCATCCACTCCCCGCACAACGTGCGAGAAGGCAAGAGGGTGCCAGGACTGGAAACTTCAACTGCAGAAAAATCTCTCTAAAACAGACCTAGTAGCAACTATCAAGTGGGAAAAAATGAACTGGTTGTCCTGTCACAAGGAACCCCACTCAGTGACACAAACAGCCTAATACACAGCCATAGAACAACACTCTTCACTATCAAAATGTAGAGATTGCTCAAAGAGCAACCACAGCAAGCCAAAGGAATACTCAGCAGCAAGAGGAGAAAACACGGGGTCAGGATGCCACAGAAACCCCCTAGCCTACCAAAGAAGACTCAGAACCAGAGGAAGATCCAAAATGCCTCAACTGTGAAATGAAAATGGTTAACCTACTGGAAGAATTCAAGACAGACTTAGACAACAAACTGCACAAAATGCTTAAAGAATACAAGATAGACTCACAACAGTTTACACAAAATATTTGACGAATTCAAAAAAGACTGCACCAGAGTACTTAAGGAAGAAACAAGTGCAGAACCAGCAGAAATACAGAAGTCAATATAGGAAATGAATGACAAGTGAACTGTCCCAAAAATATGAAAAGATAAAAGAAGAGCATCAAGAGATGTAAACCTCCATGGAAAGTCTAAAAGGGAATTTCAGATTCAGAGGACAAGAATGTAACAATGACCCCGACTTTTAACAACCATGAAATAATTTGACATCAACAAGGAAATGGAATGCTACAAATTATAAAAGACGCAAACTTAACCTCAGAATAGCAGGAATACAAGAAAAAATGGAAATTCATACTGAAGGACTAAGAAATCTGTTCACTGAAAAGAAAACTTCCTCTACATCGAAAACAAAATAGACACACAAGTGATGGAAGCACGCCTACTAGATATGACCAAAACACAATCTCCCCTAGACTCATTATAATAAAACTCACTGAAATAAAAAGCAATGAGAGAATTCCAAAAGCAGACTTCTCAGCACAAATCCTAAGAGCCAGAAGAGCCTGGAGTGAGTCCTCAAAGCCCTAAGACATAGTAAATGTGTACCAAGACTCCTGTACCCAGCAAAAATATCATTTAAAATCAACAATGAAATAAAAACCTTCCATGACAAACCTTGAAGAAATCTATGATAACCAAACCATCACTACAAAGAATTCTCAAAGGTCTACTGGATAGGGGAGCAGGAAACAACCATAAGAAATAACACGGTGGCAGGTTTATCATTAATGCAAAGAACATCTAAAAAATAAGTAAACAAAAGAGTTGAATATTCACAGGATGATGAAATGGCAGGACCTAAGACACACATATCAATCATAACCCTAAATGCTAACGGCCTCAACTCACCAATCAAAAGACATAGATTGGCTAACTGCATTCAAAATACAATCCAACCAAATGTTGCTTGCAAGAGACACATTTCAAGCATAAAGATAGACACAGACTCAAAAGGAAAGGCCGGGGTTCCATATTCCACTCAACTTAGGGACAGAAAAGCAGGGGTAGTGATACTCTTTGCTGACAAAGTGAACTGTAAGCCAAAACTGGTCAAAAAAGACAAAGAAGGTCACTTCATTCTGACATAAAAAAGCCCCGTATGAATGACATGGTAGAAAGAGGGGCAATGGTCAGATAGGAAAGGGGAGAACCTCTGAAAAAGAGGTGGACACTGATTCCACAAACCCCATGGTTCTCATGTGTTACAGAATTTGGAATTCATGTATTTACAAAAAAAAAAGTTCAATTTTATGTTATGTGAATTTTTACCACAATACAATTATTAAAGAAAAAACATCTCAAATTTTAACACAAAAAGAAAATAGTCAGAGCTATAAGAGAAAAACAAAGAGTAACCCAAAAACACAGCTCATCAGAATAACTGTAGGCTTTTTAGCTCAACTATTAGAGACGACTAAGGCATAGAGAAAAGTTTTTCAAGATCTGAAGAAAAAAGCAAGTCCCAGACTGGTATATCCAACAAAATTATCCTTCAAAATTTAGGGAGAAGTAAACAATTTCCATGATGCTTAGTTACCCTTTTTGTCTTTGTGACTCAATACCCAATGTCCACAACTTTAGGGAGGGAAGATTTATTTTAGCTTACAGTTTCAGAAAGACACAGTCCATTCACAGATGGGTAGCTGGAAAATGGTGAAATCACATGGTGGGACTGCAGCTAAGGCCAGATCTGGGGCCAGAGCTGCAGCTCCAGAGACAGAGATCTTCATAGCATGGTGGAACAGAGACAAATCTGGGAGGAAGGGATAGAACCAGCACGCGCGCACACACACACACACACACACACACACACACACACACACAGATCAAGCCTCAAGCATCCACCTTTTCCACGCAGACCCCACCTCCCAACACTACACAGTGTCCGTAGAAACATGAGGTTTTGGGAGACATTCCAGATCCAAACCACAGCACATAACAAAGAAAATCTAAAAAAAAGTTACGACCACTGGAAAAGCATTGCAAAAAATACATAAGAGAATCTTAGATAGAGGCAATGAGACTAGCAACACCAAATCCAGAGAAAAGGGGGAGAACAATGTAACAAAAGTAAGAAATAAATCACACTTTTGAAATAACAAGACAAGGACATGATGTAGTGAATATACCACAGTAATATCTCTCAATGTTAATAATCTTAACTGTCCAATCAAAAGACACAGAATGACATATTGGATCAAAACTAAAAGCCAACAGTTTATTGCTTACAAGAGACACACTTTGCCCATAAAGATATACCTAGCCTGAGCGTAAAAGGATGGAGATTAATACGCAACTGGAGGCCAAAAACAAGCAGGAGTAACTGTAATACTTTCAGATACAATGTGTTTCAAGCTAAAACAGATTAGAAAAGACAAAGATAGACATGACATAGTGGTAAAAAGAACAAGAAGAACTCACAATTATCATTATATACACACCCAGTATTTATTTACTAAATTTTGTAAGTCGAGGACTGTTGGACAAGAAAGTACAAACAGGCTGCCATACAGTTCTAGTAGGGAACTCCAATACCCAACCATCACAGGTCAGACAGGTCAACCAGACAAAAATTAACAAAAGAAATATGAATCAACAGAAATATTAGAGCTTAACTACACCATGGAACAAATGGACTTAAATGACACCCACAGAGAGTTCCATCCAAAATCAACAGAATGCATCTTTTCTCTGAGAAGCACATGAGACTTTTTCCAAAGTAGGCTATATCTTGGACCATCAGGTGTGGCTCAATAAGTACAAAGCAATTGAAGTAATTCCTTGCATGCTTTCAGATCATTGAGGAATAAAACCAGAAATCAACAGCAAAAGGAACTATAGGAACTGTGTGAATTCATAAAGATTAAATAATACTTTATTGAACAAGCAATGGGGCACAGAAGAAAGCAGGGAAGAAATCAAAAACTTCCTAGAGTCAAACAACAATGGAAGCATATCATACCAAAATCTTTGGAATATAATAAAAGCAGTACTAACAGGGAAGTTTGCAGCTATGAATGCATGCTTTTTAAAAAAGAACAATAGCAAATAAATAAATCTAATGATGCACTCAAGGTCCTAGGGAAACAAGAACAGACCAAATCCAAAAGCAGTAGAAGGAATTAAATTATAGTAGAAATTAATGAAATTGAAACTAAAAAAATACAAAAGATCAAATCAAAGAATTGATTCCTTGAAAGGATAAATAAGATTGATACACCTCTACCCGAGCTAACCCGAATAAGAAAAGATAAAATCATAACAATGAAATTGGAAATGCAGATGGTGAAATCACAAAAACACTGCTTAAACTTGACATTATAAGAAACTCTTTTCAGCATTTATACTCCAATAAGTTGGAGAACCTGGAAGAAATGAATAAATTCCTAGACACATACGAGATGACAAAATTGAACCACGAAGATGTAAAAACCCTGGATATACCAATAACAAATAATGACTTCAGAGCAGTAATAAAGTCTCTACCTGCAAACAAAAGACCAGGACCTGGCAGATTCACTAAAGAATTTTAACAATTTTAGGGAAGAGCCAATACCCATACTTCTCATACTTATTCATGAAATCGAAAGAAAAAGAACATCTACTCTTTCCTCGAAGCTAACATTACCTTAATACCAAAACTTGACAAAGCTTTAAGAAAGAAAACTATAGACCAATTTCCTTAATGAATATAGATGCAAAAATCCTTAATAAGATACTTGCAAACAGAATGCAGCAAATAATTTAAAAGATCATCCACAATGACCAAGTTGACTCCATCCCAAGGACACAAGTGTGTTTCAACATACATAAATCAATTAATCTAATATAGCACATGAACAAAAGTAAAGACAAAAATTCAAGATCAATGATTCAAAGTGTTAACACAGCCTCCAGAGATTTTTATTTAAGTTGTCTTATATAAGGCCTTGGTGTTCAGTATTTCAGATTTCCCTGGGTGAATATCATGCACAGTCAGTATTGAAAACCATTAGTAGATAAAGGTAGTGAGAGACATCCTAAACTCAGTGTCTGTACTGAAAGAAACGGAATGATGGGCAAGAAAGACAACAGCATGTCTGAAGAAGCCACCTATAATCAATCCCTAAGGAATCATCCTGCATATGTTGCTTTTGTTGTTTGTTTTGTTTGTTTTTAATTAGATTTCCACTCATGTTGATAGTATTATCAGAAGTTTTATGGGTAAATGGAAAGTTGAAGCTGGCAAAACATACTTGGGATTTTTGTTTTGTTTTGGTGTTTTGTTTTGTTCCGTTTTGTTGAGACAGGATCCCACTCTGTAGTCCAGGCTGGTCCTGAATTTACTATGTAGCCCAGTCTGGCCTAGAATTCTTGGCAATCCTCCTGCCTCAGCCTCCTGGAATTATTGGCACTTGCTAGGCATAGGCTTTAAAGACTGAACCACACCCATGGCCCCCTGGCTAGGCATACTAGGAGTGCTAGGACTGCCTAGGAGGGCTCATGGAGTACTCTGAGGAAAGGAAGAGGCTTGAGTAAAGTCTCAAAGTGAGAATCCGTGTTCTAGGTACTAGCCTAAAGTTGCATGACACAGTGAGGAAAATCAAGGTAACAGGGCAGCCAAACAGTAGCTCGATGCCGTAAGAAGCCGGGAGTCATTCTCATTGTTTTCTAAGCTAGAAAGAAATTTATTGAACGTGGCCACACTAAGGGGAGGTGGCCGGACTGGCATCCTAAGCCCTGTCTAAGGGAAGGACAAAAACAAGGGCAAGAAGTTTGCAGAGTGAAGCAGTCTTGCTGAAACTGTGGTCTGGATGATTTTATTCTGCCGTCTGGTTCTGAAAGGTCCTGGTGACTCTGAGGAAATAGTTACTGCGTGAGAGAGCAATTTGTTTCCCATCAAGAGATAATTGCTCCCACTCTGGGGACAGCCTCAATTGCTCTCATAGAGTACAAACCTGCGGGGCTTGCTGTTCCTAGATTTTGAGATAAGATGAAAAAAGTGACTCAGAAAGAACAAACCAGAGAAACAAAATGGAGTTAGTTAGGACAGCAACTGGGGCCTCCTTTTAAATCTCCAATTTTAAGGTGCCCTTGTTAACCGTTTCAAAATTTTTGGGTCTTAGATATAGGTCTTAGATCAGTCATTTTTAATTTGAACTTATATATTTATTTTTTTAATAATTAAAGTTGTTTTAAAATTTATATGTCACGTCTCTTTTCCCTTCCCATCCCCTAAATCTTCAAGCCCCTGTAACCCCCTTTCCCTCTCCATAAAGTCTATCATCCTACTTTCTTCCCTCTCTCTTTTACTTTTTTATGTTTTGGTGTTCTCTATTAAAGAAATTATATAATGTTTAACCTTCTGGGTCTGATTCATTTCACTCAGCATAATGGTCTCAAGGTGCATCCATTTTCCTACAAATGACACAAATTCATCTTTCTTTTTGGCAGAGTAGTCTTTTGTGCAATTACACCACAGTTTTATCCATCTATCTCTTGTGGGGCATAGTGGCTTTTTCCAAGATTTGGTCATTATAAATTGTGTTACTATCAACATGGGTGTGTGTGTATTACTATTGTGTGATGACTTTAACTCTTTTGGGAAGATACCCAGGGGAGACTGGGTTAAATGGGATGTCTATTTTCAGTTTTTTGAGAAATACTGCTTTTCACAGTGGTTTTGCTGTTCACAATCCCACTATCAATGTAGGTAGGAGGCCGCTCCTTTTTACCCCACAGCCTCTCCAGCCTTTGTTATTTTTTGCGTTCTTGGTACCAGCTGTTCTTACTGGAGATAGATGGGGCCTCAGTATTATTTTTATTTGCATTTTTCTGATGGCTAAAGACACTGACTTTTTTTTCATTTCCTTATTGGCTATTTGGACTTCTGAGAACTGTCTATTCATTTCAGCTGCTCATTTTTATCTGTTTTTTTTTTAATTTGGAAGATTTAATTTTTTCAGTTATTTGTATATTTTTGATAAGAGACCTGTGTCTGAGCATTAGCTGGCAAAAGTTTACCCACTCTATGAGTGCCCTCTTCATGTTGTTGATTGTTTTATTTTGCTATGAAGAAGCTTTTTAATTTGATATAATACCATTTGTTGATTTGGGGTATTATTTCACGTGCTTTGGGTGTTTTTTTGAGAAAGTCCTTGCCTATACCTATGTCTTCAAGGGGTTTGCCTATTTTTCCTTCCAACAAACTCAGTATTTTCATTGTAATGTCTAGGTCTTTGATCCATATTGATTTGTTGTTGATACATAGTGAAAGATGGGAGTCTAGTCTCATCCTTCTGCATGTGGCTGGCCAGTTTTCCAAGCACCATTTGCCAAAGAGGCTGTCCTTTCTCCACTGTATGTTTTTGCCCTTTTGTTGAAGATCAAGTGGCTGAAGATAATCCGGGCTTGTCTTTGTATCTTCAGTTCAATTACACTGATCCGCCTCTATGTTTTAGTGCCAATACCATATGTTTTTTTTTCACTTTTACCTTTTTAATATAATTTGATATCTGGTATTGTGATGCCTCCAGCTTTTGTTTTGTTGCTTAGGATTGTTTTGGCTATTCTGGGTCTCTTCTGGTTCCATATATATTTTCGGTTCATTTTTTCTAGCTCTGTGGAAAATGCTGTTGGTATCTTCCTTGGGATTACATTGAATCTGTTTAACAATTTAGGTAGTTATGGCCATTTTGACAATGTTTGTTTTACCTATCCAGGAACAGAGGATGCCTTTCCTTTTTATAATATTCTCTTTGATTTCTTTTTTTCAGAGTACTATAGTTTTCAGTAGCAAGGTCCTTCATTTGCTTAGTTAGGTTCATTGCTAGGTATTCGATTTTCTTTGAGGTGACTGTTTCTCTTTGTTTTTGTTATTGTTGTAGAGGAATACTGTTGATTTTTGTATATTGATTTTATAACCTGCAAGTTGGCTGAATTTAATTATTCATTCTAAGAGTCTTCTGCTGGAGTTTGTGGGGTCCTCTATGTAAAGGATCATGTCATTTGCAAATAAGAATAGTTTGACTTCTTCCTTTCCTGTGCATAGTCCATATTTATTCCATTTTCTTGATCACTCTAGTTATGGTTTCAAGAACTATGTTGAATGTAAGTGATGAGAGTAGATACCCTTATTCATGATTTTAAGGGAAATGCTTTCAACTTTCCACTTTAAGATGATGTTGGCAATAGGATTGTCATAAGCTGCTTTTATCAGCTTTAGGTAAGATCTTTCTATTTTCATAAGAGTTTTGATCAGGAATAAATGTTGTATTTTGTCAAAGGCTTTTTCTGCACCTATCAAGATGATCATGTTATTTTCATCCTAGCTTTTGTTAATGTGATATATTACTTGGATAAGGCCAATTTTTGTGTAAGATTTTAAGATCTTATTTCATTCTGTTTGCAAATATTTTATTAATGATTTTTTTTATCTGTATTCATTAAGAAAATTGGCCTGTAGTTTTCTTTCTTTGTTGAGTCTTTATCTGGATTAGAGATTAAAGTGATACTTGCTTCCAGGAAGGAGTTGCGCAGTATTCCATCTTTTTCAATTTCATGGAAGAGTTTAAGGAACACTGGTGCTAACTCTTCCCCAAAGTTTTGATAAAATTTTATAGTGAATCATCAAGTCCTGGGCTTTCTTTTGTTGACAGACCCTTTGTTTCTGTCTCAATTTTATCCCTGGTTATCATTCTATTCGGGGTTTTTATATTTTATTGGTTCAGTTTTTGCATGTCATTTGTCTGGGAATTTATCCATTTCCTGTAGGTTCTTGAATTTATTGGAATATAGGTTTTCAAAATAGTTTCTTGTAATCCTCTGGATTTTAACAGTATCTGTTGTGATTTAACTTTTTTCATTTCTAATTGCATTGATGTTAAGTTTTACTTTCCTCCTTTTGGTGAGTTTGACTAGAAGCTTATCAGTATTCTTTTGACAAACCAATTCCTTGATTTGCTGATCTTTTGTATGCTTTTTGAGTTTTAGTTTCATTGATTTCTGCTCTGATTCTTATCATTTCCTTCCTTCTATGTCTTTTGGATTTTGCTTGTTCTTGTTTCTGTAGGACTTGGAGCTGTATCATGAGATTGCTTATTTGAGATTGCCCTTTTTTATATGTTCATTCATAACTATAAATTTCCCTCATAGTACAGCTTTCATTTTGTCCCACAAATACTGGTAGGATGTGCTTCCATTGTCATTTGACTTTAGGAAGTTCTTAATTTCTTTCTTGGTTTCCTCTGTGATCCATTGTTTGTTCAATAATATATTACTTAATCTACATGTATCTATATAGGTTCTGTAGGCTTTTTTGTCATTGATTTCAGGTTTCTTTTCACTTAGATCTGAAACTACAGGGAATTACTTCAATGTTTTGGACTTATTTTTGCATACGTCTTATGTCCAAGGATTTCACCTGTTTCAGAAGAGTTCCATGTGCTGATGAGAAAAAGGTATAATCTGTTGACCTTGGGTAGAACACTCTGTAGATATCTCTTAAGTCCATTTCTTCCATGGAGTGATTTAGCTCTGGTTTTTGTTTGTTTGCTTTTTGACCTGTTGACCTGTCTATCTGTGACACTGGGGTATTGAATTCTTCCAGTATGATTGTATTGTGGTCTATTTGGCCTTCATGTTCAGTTTTTGTTTTATTAATTAGGCACACTTACATTGGGTGCATATATTTTTTTTATTTTATTTTTTTCTATTTCAATGTTTTATCCGCCCCCCCCCCCCATTTTATTGATATGTACAAGTGCAGAGTTTAAGGATTACAATGGAGTTGAGCATTTTGTGCACATGCATGTTTTTAATTGTGAGCTCTTTTTGTTGGATTGTTCCTTTTACCAGTATATAGTGCTCACTTTTATCTCTTCTGATCTATCTTAATTTGAAATCTGAAGTGTCTGAGAGTAGTATAGCTACTCCTTATTTCCAGGGTCCAATAACATGTAGTACTAGTTCCCATCCTTTTATCTACAGTCTGTGTTTCTTTGTGGGTGAAGTGTGTCTATTGCAGACAACAAATGATTGAGTTTTGTTTTTTGATCCACTCTGCCAGTTTGTGTCTTTTGATTGGTAAGTTAAGACCACTAGCATTGAGATTATTATAATTATTATAAGATTCCTACCAAATCCTACCATTGTCCTGTTCTTCTAGGAGTTAGAATTTGTTCTATGTTTTTGATTTTTGTTATACTTTCCCTTTTAGTGTTTCCTTTCTTCTGTGGTTTTCATGCTACTCTTCTCTCTCTCTCTCTCTCTCTCTCTCTCTCTCTCTCTCTCTCTCTCTCTCTCTCTCTCCCCTCCCCCCTCTGGTTCCTTCAATTATTTTCTGTAATGCTCTTCTAGCAGTCACAAATTTTTTTGCTGTACAAAGTTTCTTACTTCTTCAATGTTCAAGGGTAATTGTGCTGGATACAACAATGTGGGTTGACAGTTGGTCTCTTTTAAAGCTTAAAGGTTTTTGTTTCAGGCCTTTCTGGCCTTCAAGGTTTGCAATGACAAACCTACAGTAATTTGGAAGGGCTTTCCTTGGTAGAATATGTGTTTTTCTCTTAATGCTTTTAATAGTCTCTCTTTGTTTTGAATTTCTGACATTTTGATTACGGCATGTTGTCATGAGGTTCTTTTCAGGTCAAAGTTATTTGATATTCTATAAATTTCTAGTATGTGAATATTAATTTATTTTCCTAGATTCAGAAAATTTTCTGCCATAATTTCAGTGGATGAATTATTTATACCTTTTGTGCTGTCTTCTGCTCTTTCTCCCACACCCATAATTCTGAAGCTGGCTCTCATTGAATCATGCATCTACTGTATCCAGCTACTTTGCTCATTTTATTTTTGTATTATACCTGATTATGGCATTAATTTCCTCAACCTAGTCCTCGTGTTCTGAAATTCTGTCCTCTTAGTGTTTGAACTGACTTCCTCAGCTTTCAAATGCATTTTTATATCCTGAACTTCAGCGAGATTTCTTTTCAAATTTTCTGCTTCTCTGTCAAAATGCTTCTTTATATCTTGCATCGCTTTATTTACCTCAACCAGCTTTCTATATGTGTCCTTTTATATTCTCAGTAAGATTTGTGTTCGTTAGGACCATTATTTATTTAGTGAACTTCTCTTTAAGCCCACTGATTATCACATGAATTTCTTTAAGAATGCCTTGTTTGAACTCATTATTCACATACCAACTGGTCTACTTGGTTTTTTTCTTCCTTTCCTGTGAATTCCACTTTTTCAGGGCCCATGACATTAGTTTCTGGGGAGTCAGGTGTTTCTCTGTGTATCCTGTTGCCTTGTCTTCACATGATTCTATTTCTGAGGGACTTCACTTTAATGGCCTAGCTAAGAGGTTTCTTTGAATGCGCATGAGGGTGTATACTGGCAGCTGAAAGTCCACTGAGTACTGTGCTGGGTATATACAGTGAGAGAGGGACTGAGCAGTCTGAGGTTCCTCTAATGTGTCTTGTTCATACTCAGCCCTCTCAGCAAAGCTTTCCTGTCCCTCCTAGCTTCCCTCCTCCAAGAGTAAGGCTCTTTGCCCTCTGACGTGCTTCCACTACCTCCCAAACTGTTCAGATGGTCAGTGGCCTTTCTCCTCTCTCTGCAGCTATCTCTTGTGCCAGTTCTATCCTACGTAATGATTAAGAGTATCCCCCAAATCCCTAATAAACAGCCATCTGTGGCTTCTTTTGCCCTAAACAGTTCAGACTGGGGCTTTTTCAAAATGGCTCCTACTTACATCACCACCTAGTATGGTTGCCAAGTGCTGCTTCTCCCTACTTGGTCTGCTAAGCTGCAGAGAAACCTTTTCAAAGGGAAGCTCATAGTGTGTTTGCAATCTGCACAACCCACCAGCTCATTTCTAGAGACTGGAACTACCAGCTGCTGTCAATTCCCACAGCTCCAGATTCTGGCTTACCTCAGTTTGGAGCTGCTAGATGCTGGATGCTATTAATTCCCACAGCTCCCAACTCTAGGCGTACTTCATTCTGTGGATGCTGGAAACTCCTGGCCCTTCCCAGGTAGCCTGGGTTGGCTTCCCAGGTTAGCAAGTTGTTCAACTTCTGACACATTTACGGGGTTTCCAAACTTCCCTGAGCCTCCTTTCACTTCTTCCAGCTCTCTTCCCTCTCTTAGCTAAGATGAACATGTAGTTTTTAACTGTATCTCAGCTTTTTCAGTCAGCCCAAAAGGAGCCATTGAGCAGTACTCATACTCAGCTGCCATCTTGCCTGGAAGTCTTCATTCTTTTTAAAGATGGGAAATGATCTGGGCATGGTGACACAGGCCTTCCTATAATCCTAGTGCTCTAGCAAGCAGAAAGATCACAAGTTTGAACCCAGCCTGGACAATTTAGTAACTTAGTGAGACCCTATCTCAAAAAAAGCGAGGCCAGAGATGTAGGTCAGTATGAAGATCCTGGACTCAATCCACAATACAGGAGAAAAAGATAGATAATGAACTCATTTTTCAAAAACTGTAGCCAAAGAAGTTGACCTGGATGTAAAAATGAAGAAAAATTAGAGAAAATGTAGAGTCCAGAAGTATATAGCTATTAAAGTAAGCAAAGTGTAAGCATAGCCTTGGGAAGCATAATGGAGGGGAAGAGAGCACGACAAATCAAGAGATGAACCTTAACAAGCTAATATATACAGGCAGAAAGTTGCTCAATGGTTGCATAAGGCTGAAGGGTAGTGGAGAGGGGAAACAATGTACTGGAATGACTACCAATAGTTGTAACGTTTCTTTTTTTATGTGATCAAAATGTTCTAAAATTGTGGTGATGGTTGTACAACTCGGAGCATAGTAAGAGCCACAGGATTGTGTATAGCAAATGAATTGTATGATACGTGAATTATATCTCAATAAAGCTGTTTAAAATACAAAAGGGCTACACTTGGGGGGAAATGCAAAAGGAAGGACTTACTAAATGTGAGAATGAAAGATGAAAAATGTTGCAAGCTTTGGGCTTGGGAAGATAGTAGTAAAAAAATTTTATGGTAAGACATCTGTTTGGGCTTTGTGGCTAGAGGAAGGGGAAACTGGTTAGTTAGATTTCAGGTGCTGTAGGATGTACCTGAAGGCATCTGGCTGTTACAGGATACACATCCACTGTAGACTTTTCCTTACTAGGGTGGGTGGGTGAGGGTTGGATTTTTTGTAATGGAAACATAGAGGGAAAATGTAGTTTAAATTAAAACAGTTTTCTTGCTTCTCTGTATAAAAGAAAGAACTCCCCTTGGACTGTTGCACGAAGTGAGAAGCATCAATTCAAACTGCCAATGAAGAGAACTCATGATATTTTTTCTTTTATAGACTCCCAAGGGGGAACCTTCTGTGGCAGTATCGTGTTATGATTCATATTGTATTCAAGCCTCGGAGTGTGACATGTAGGCTGGTCACTCGTAGCTGGAACAGCAGATGGTTGTTCATCCTTCCGTTAAACAGCTGAGTCTATCCCAAGTCTTTAAGAGTATAAATAATTTACTTTCTGTTCTACCAAGCCCAGTTAATATTGTTTCTCAAAATAACCCTGGCTGTGCTCTTACATTTGCTTATACTGTTCTTGCCAGTGTCTTCTAAATATCCCTTCTGATATTTATTTTATTGGTAGAAATACTGACTTGACCCAAAGTCTGAAGTAAACTATAAAGGGTAGGAGCATCTTTCGTCAGCTCAATGGGATTTTAAATACAACTGTTCTCCTCCCTTGGGAGAGTTTTGTACCAGAAACAACTGTGTGAGATCCTGCTTTCCATCAAAGGTTTATTGGCCAATGAGGCCTGTGGTTGGTGTGGTTGTCTTGTGTTTAACTTTTGGAGCTATCAGAGGTAGTTGCTTGCAATGGATAGCTGACAGGATTATTACCTAGTGAGCTTGCTGGCCACAGCTCACAAGACCAAACTACACTGACAAAGTTTATGGCTGATTTAATAAACAGAACAAGTGTTTGGAGAGAACAGAGGGAAGAGCTTTTGGAACTCTGTTCTGATCTCTGCAGATATCGGAAAGTCTTCTAACTGAGCCTTCCTTTTTTGATCTCAGTTTCCTCTAAGCTTTTATTCTTCCTAATTTTATTCTTTCTATTCTATTATTTATTCTTTCTATTATTATTTACTGTTCTTTACTGTTCCTGAGCAGGAACCCACAGGCAATTATTGCATCAAGATGAGGTCATTGGAATTGGACCTTGGGACTTGGCTCCCCTAGTTTCCTTGTAGCAAAGGAAATCTTTTCAAGTAAAATTTATAAGAACTAAAAATGACTAAATTCCACTTAATCCTAGCATGCCATGCCTTTAGGTTACTTAGTTATTTGTAAAACATTCATTGGTATACTTGCTTTGTATAAACCTCAGGAAGTTTCAAAAATCACCCTTGTGCTCATCACATTAGGCTCCTTACACCTCTGTGAGTTAATGTGCCAATTATTAATGTTGTCATTATGTAAAAACTACCCCCAAAACCCACTGGCTTAGGACACTTACCATTTCTCAGAGGTCTTCAAGTTTGCTGAGCACTGAATGTCTAAGTTGTGATCAGTCGTGACTGACTCCATAGTAAGGTGGGAATTCCTTGATTTAGGCTGGGGTAACTGTGCTTTGCACTGTCCTCATTGTCCTTCTTTGGCCAGTGGGCTATCCAAGGCATATGCTTTTCATGTTTAAGGCTGAGATGCGGGGACAAATAGAAACACAGAATGCCTCCTAAGGCCTATCACTGGTTCATTGTTAACTTCCATATCATTCTATTTACCAAAGCAAGTTACTTGATAGAACCCAGAATAAATGAATGGGAAATATACTCTACTTCTTTTATGGAAAAATGAGTAAAATCGCAGAAATGGAAAGGACACAGTGAATTAGGCTCAAAAATTACAATCTGCCTTAGGTAGGGTGACTGCTTCCATTTTACAGATAAGAAATGTGATACTCAACCAAAAAGACTTGTCCAAGATGACACAGAAAATCTGGACAGTGCTGAAAAGCAAACCCTACTCTCATGATCTCTAATCATAACTTTTTACTATACTTACTTGAATTTCAAGATGCACAACATATACCTAGTCACTTTCTCATTGCTGGGACACAACATCCAACACCCACACCCTAAGGGAGGAAAAGCTTATCTTAGCTCACATTTCGGAGGTCTTAATCCATTCAGGTCATCTGACAGTGGTGGCATGGCATAAGGGTGTGGCAGAGGGCAGCTGCTTGTGGCATTGCAAGAGGAAGGAGAGGGGTTGAGGAGAAACCAGGACAAGAGTGTAACCCTCCAGGCCACACCCTCAGTGATCTGCCCCTCCCAACCAGGCCCTACTTGTTATCAGCACATGAAATCCACAGATTAATGTACTTCATCCAGTTAAACCCCACAATCCAATCACTTTCCAAATACATGAGGCTATGAGGACATTTCAGATCCAAACCATAATATATGCCCCATGAGCGAGTTGAAGATCCATGACTCTTTTCAGGGTTGATTCTCCATAGCCCCATGTTTTTTCTTTCATTTCTATGCTGTTGAGATGTGGACCGTTTGTCTCCCTCCCAGCCATCACTGCCTACTCTTTCATTTAGGTTTTCTTGGGAGTGAGAAATAGATGAAATCCTCCCCACCCACACATACACACTGAAACACAGAAACAAATTCTTCTACCCCTGAAATGGACATGTCAATCACTTCATCTTTAATAAAAATAAAAGTTAAAAATAAAATAACAGGGCTAAGGTCATAGTCCAGTGTTTAGACTGCTTACCTAGAAGCATAAGACTTTGGGTTTGATTTCCTATGACCACATAAGCCGGTCATGGTGATGCACACCTGTAGTCAAAGCCACCCTGGGCTACATAATGAGCTCAGGACTAGCCCAGAATACAGAGCAAAACCCTGTCTCAGATAGATAGGTAGGTAGGTAGGTAGGTAGGTAGGTAGGTAGGTAGATAGATAGATAGATAGATAGATAGATAGATAGATAGATAGATGGTAGATATTTTTAAAAGAAAATACAAGCCCCTTACTGTATTTGAGCCAGAGTAACCTCATAGCTAATGGTTTTAGTTACTTAACTGCTGCAGTGACAGAATACCCGACATCCACAACTTAAGAGGCAAGATTTACTTAGCTCAGGGTTCCAGAAGGTCTCACACAATCTGTTCATGGGCAGTGGGCAGTGATGAAAGCACTTGGCAAAGGCTGGAGAGCTCCTCATGCAATTGTAGAAAGAAACCAAGTGAAGCCAGGGGCCATTCCTGTCTGGCAACTTAGCCAAAAACCATAAAGAAAGTTTAATGCTTCTTCTTCCTTCCTTTACTCAGTTCAAGCTGCCAGTTGGGCTCCCTACACCCAGAGTGGGTGCCCCTCCCTCACTTCTTGGCCCACAAGTCAATAACAACTACCTGAAGGCTCTGCCCTGGGCAACCCCCAATCTTAGCGAGTTAACACAATCCCTCCAAGTCAAACCCCAAGCATCTGCCCCCTTAGCCAGTCTCTACCTCCCAATAACACACAGTTCCACAGTTATCCCACTATATCCAAATACATGAAGCTTCTAGGGGGACACTCCAGGTCCAAACCACAGCCCTGACATACTGTGTGTCTTTGAAGAATAAGAGTATTAAATCTTCAGAAATGCATAACATTCTTATTGCTGACTTAGCTATACTTAGATGTTAATAGCTCCATGCTAGTTTGCAGTAACCCTTTCCTGACTGCCTCACATCATGAATCTGTCAAGTCTTATCTGAAAATTTTAGACCCAAATTGCTCACTCATCTCCTGAAGAGATTTGAGCTAATATCTATGAAAACCTCAAATTGTGAGACTTTCCCAGATACTAGTTTCCATAGCAACTCTGTGTCTCTGACTTTCAATATATATGCACCTCTAACGCTGGCCTCTGGAATCCTACGGGGAGGAACCATCTAATCTTAAATTCGCCTCTTCTAGGTTTCTACCTGAGCGGCAGAGACAATGTGTTTGACTTTTGTGAATCACCTACACAGAAGTCCCAGTGTCTCCAGGCTGTGAGAGCTCCTCCCTCTCTTTTGCACAGTTTTCTTTCCTGATTTTCTTTTTCTGCAGCACAACTTGCAGCAGCTGATCGATATGGTTGGCTGGCTCTACCATTCTACCATTCATTGAGGCACCATCCTCATCTATTTTCATTTTAAGAACCAATGTGGCTCAGTTACAGCACAGGGACCGAGTTCTGATGTTTTCTTCACCCTTACTCTCACAGAGGACAGGGATACATTATTTGCAGTGGTTTTTTGGAGGCAGAAGGCAAATAATTGGCCTCTGTAATGATAAAACTAGAAGGGAAAGATCGTTCCTGAGCATTCAGAAATGACAGCTGTGTCCAGAGGGAAAATAAATAGGGATGATATAAAAAAGTTCTACTGGGAAAAAAAATACCTGCTGCTGACAAAACACCTCAATAAATTCAAACAGTATCTGGTTTGGGCTCTAGGTTGTCCTTCTAGTGGGAAGGTATACTTCCACTGTGTCAGAGAAAGGAAGCTAAAAAGTCTGACTAGGAGGATGTCATCAATATTATGCTACCTGCTTTGGAATGTTCCACCATTCAACTATGGAGAGGAAGTATAGATGTAGCTGGCAACGTGGCACCTAAGGTTCTTGCCTATTGGTTAGCAACACAGTATAATAGTAGTAGGTACGGGCTCTAGACTGCCTAGTCCCTACTCTGTTGCAATGTGTGCCATTTGGCAAATTTCGCATGTGTGTGTTAGTTATTTATGAAATGGCATAAAGTATCTTATTTCATATAGATGTTGTGAGGATTAAATGAAACAATGTTCCTAAAGTTCTTGGCACAAGGCTAAGCACACAGCAATTGCTAAGAAAATATTAGCTATTATTAGCCGATGCACATTTGGAGAAACTTTAAAGAAATAATTTATTTCAAAGGTAAATTAAGCCTGTTGATTATTCCTTTTTAACATAAACTCTTTTAAATGTAGTAAAAGCTCTCCTTACTGACTTCTCCTTAACTGGCCTTATGGATTAAATTGATGCTTTTCCTCCCTGCTAAAATATCAATTGACCAATGCTCAGGATAAACTACAAGTTTATGGGTAGTGACGGTATTTCTTATAAACCCTTATGGTTTTGCTCCCACACAAGGCATTGAAAGCTTACCAAGAATTAGTTTTGTTGTTGTCAAACCCACCCAAAGCAGTTGTACTTGCTATTATAATTAGATGATTTAGTGTAAATTTGTGAAATATAAGCAAAAAAAAAAAAAAGAAGTTACTGTTTTAGTCAGGAAGGAAATGTGGCTCTGGACTCTCTGGTACTGTTTCCATGAAATCTGACTTCAAGATTTGGAAAAGACTTGATACACAAAAGTTACTTTAAACCTATTCTGTTGTTAAAAATAATACTAAAACTGCAGAACAAATGGAATGTATTAGAAATATACTTTATGCCACAAAGGGCCTGTGGAATTCTAGCCAGTGGACTCATACTCAAAGAAGAATCCTTGACCTTACAGATAGGGTGCATAAATGTGCTTCACTGTATGAGGTCTGTCCTTCCACTTTCATCTAGTATTCTTCTCCTGTTGCAGAATCTTCAGTGCATGTTCCCTTTAATGAATCTTTGGACCATTAACACTATTTTATCTTCTTGAAATGCTCATCATCAACTATTTCTTCTCCACTGTGTGTTAGTCAGCATTTTTGCCAGCTAAGGGAGGAAATGTTTGTTTTGGCTCAGGGTTGCAGAGGTTTTGTCCATGGTCACCTGCCTCCATTGCTTCTGTGCTTGTGATGAGGTAGAACCATAATAGCAAGGCACATGTGGATGAACAGAGCTGCTCACTTTATGGCAACCAGGAAGCAGGAAGCAGACAGCAAAGGCAGGAACAGGCCAGGGATAAGATATAGTCCCCAAGGTCATACTCTCATGACCCACTTCTTTCAGTTAGAACTCACCACCTAATTCTCCATTACTTTCAAATAATGTCATCAGATTATGATCCTATCAGTGGATGAGTACATTGGGAGAATTAGGGCCTTCATGTTTTAAATACCTTTCCAAAACCCCACCTCTGAACACATGAGACTTTAGGTAACATTTTACATCTAAATCATAACGCATATTCGCCACCTACCCCTTTCACCTACCTTACCCTCCAGGCCACAACTCAGGTATCACCCTCTATAAGTGTCACTATCTACCATCCACTCTTAGACACATAATTCCTTAGCATCATGTATTTCATTGTAGCAGTTGCTGACTTGTAATAGTCAAATTTTTTGTTATCATGTAGGTACAGAAATTCAATATTTGTTTAAAAATAGTGAGTGGGTGATTGAATCAGTGAATGAATGAATTACCTTTTACTCTCGACTTCTTAAATCATTTACTGTCTCCTTCTCAAATGTGAGCTTAGTGAAAGCAGGATCTTTGTCTACCTTATTCACTTCTATAATATTATATGGACTATAGCATAATTCAAAAAGAATAGCTAAAAAAACACAATTGGCTCTTTGTGAAATGTAGTCAAGATAATCCTTTGTTAAGAAAATAATGAAGGCAGGGGATGTTCTTTATGTTTCAGGGTCTGTCTGAACCTGCCACACCCAACCTGGGCAACTTGGTGAGACCTTGTCTCAAGATTTAAAAAAAAAAAAAATGTTAAGAAGGACTGGGGATGTAGTTTGGTATGAAGGCCTTGAGTGCAGTTCTCAGTACCATCAAAAAAGAATGAAAAGAAAAGAAAAGAAAAGAAAATCTATAGTATCATTTGCCTCAAATACTAGTACATAATTTTCCATATGAATAAATTAGGTTTTCTTGTGAGACAAACAAGCCAGACAAAATTGGCACTATTATAAAGTTCAGCGGTTCTCAAGCTTAAAAGTGAAGCGCAATCACTCAGGATATTTGCTAAAGTGACTGAATCCTATACCCAAGCCCAGCTGTGATTCTTTAGATATGAATGTCATCTAGGAATCTGCATTTTAACAGGCTCCTTCCAGTCATTCTGGTGTTCATTGTCCAGGAATCATCCTTTGAGAAAAGCTATTCAGTGCAGAGGCCTGCTCAAATAGCAATACTAGGTACCATTCATTGCTGCTGTTTACCAGGCACTGTTCTGTTCTACAAGGCTTTACAGAAAGCTGTCATTATCCAATTTAATCCTTTCTACTAGCCTACAAGGAAACTATTACTATAATCCTCTATTTGTAGGTAAGAAAACTGAGAGTAAGAAAAGTTAAGTAATTGCTTCAAGCCACAAAGGTAATCAGTGATAGAGCCACTCAACATATTCAGCCTCCGAAGACCATCCTCTTTGCCTTAGTCCAGGATGCCTGTCTCCCACCAAGATTCCCTCATTTTTGGATTTATGGATTCTTGGCATGCTCAGTGTGCACTTACTTCTTCAAACCTAATTGTAACTATGATCTGTTGCCTTTAATGATGTTCACTGCAGATTAGCAAGAAGGTGAAAAGGCCCTGTCTTCCTATAGTTCCTTGTTCTGCACTTGTTGAAACAACAGGCCCCAGGGAAAGAGGCCCTTTTTAGAGGAAAGAGTATGTTTTTTCTGCTCCTTTTACATACCACATTAATTACCAGCTACAGAAGACACTGCTGAAATGTCTGGCTTACTTGGTTCTACTTCTCTAAAGCAGGAAGCAGCACAGTACAGAAGATAAATTTAACTGTGAAGCTCAGGTGCTGTCCTGAGTACTGTGGCCTGAGACAAAGTTCAGGGTGCTGGGTTGGAGTGGATGGCAATGTACCAACAAGATCATCAGAGATCCTGTCCGGGATTTAAGGAAAACCTTGAGTGAATTCCCTTCATGCTTGGCCTTCCCTGTGTACTTGGTGCTGGGAAGCTTAGGGAGTCGCCATTAACCAGATGTGAATTGACAGATTGCTCTGCTGTCTACTTGCAGCAAAAGCTGGGGCTGACAGTGCTGCACTGGGTAGTACAGATAGCTAGATGACAGGTGTTTCTGTTGCATCAAAACCTGCCTTTCCCTTTCTGCTTCAGAATCGTGTCTTAGAAAACAATAATCTGATCTTTTAAGCACTTTACCTGGAAATAAAAGCCAAGAAGAGCTTTCTAGAAGTTATCAGGTTTCTGCAGGGTGGGAGCTAAGATAAAAACAGCAAATGGTAGTTGCCTGCGCACCCCATGCACGAGAGTAGCTGACTAGAACAATATATTGGGGAGAATCATGAATCATAAGTGCATACCATAGGAAAGAAGGGCAGTGCCGATCAGTGGTGCCTGCCAGGACCGTGAGGGCTGACTATATTTTTGCTACCCTCACTCTAAGCCAGCTCTGATTACACACAGAATTACAGGGCACTTCTAAAAAATGCTGATACCTGAGATCCATTCCAAATCAATGAAATTAGATTCTCTAGAGATGAGAGCCACTGCTTTGCACCATTGCAAACACACACATAATTAAATTCAATTCCCTCCAAACTAGCTGTATAATTTGGAAGTATGGAAATTTAGCTCAAGAGTGTGTATTTTTTAAATCCTCAGAGGAACATGCATACGGGAGCCACTGTTTTAAGCTATTCGTAATACCTCAGATGAATGAGAAATTTGAGCAGAGCCTGTGATCTAAGGCAGTGGTTTTCAACCCTAACCACACATCAGAATGTCCTGGAAAACATTTTACTCAAACATCAATGCCTAGCTAATTAAATCAGAATCTTTAAAGTGGAATTTAGGTGATAAAGTGGAGCAAAGGAATCTCGTTTGAGAACTTCAGCTTGATATTAGATGGTAGAACTGCTTCTGTTTCCCAAACCTTGTTTTTCCCCCAAAATTTACCATTAATGGCAGTTGTGTTATTTTTATGGACATTTCTGAACTTAGCAAACATTTGCTGTAGACATTTGTCCATGTTTAGGGGTTGCTGGCAATTGAACTCAGGACTTCACAAATGCTAAACCCTTGGCTCTACCACTCAGTTGTATTCCCAGGTCCTCATCCATTTTCTTTTTAAAACAAATAGTTACCGGGTATATCACCATGCTTATCAAATATAGATCCCAATGTCTCCCACCACACAATTCTTTCTTCAAACTGCATTTTAAAAATTACATTTGTTTCCTAACTTATATTTGAATTCCCACAATTAATAACTAATCTGTTTGATTTAATCATTCCTCCTTCAGATCATTGGTTTTAAGTGTAAACAAATATTTTAGCACATTAAGTTCCTGATACCTCCAGTACTCTCATAAAGGAAGAGCCATGGCTGCCTTGGCAGAGAAATGACTCCAAAGGAGAGAGGTAAAATAACCTCACAAAACAACGTGAAGTTTGCCTGGGAGTGTAGCTCATGATACAGAACTTGTCTAGCTGCGCAAGACCCTGGGTTCCACTACAAACAAAACAACAAAAACTAGCACTTCTGGTTTAAGGACTATTTTTGCAGAGGTAACCGGTTGTGAATCATACAGTTCAAGGGTCATTCCTGAGATGTAACATGAGAGCAGTGAACTGAAGCCTAGATGGATCTGTAGCCACGAGGTCTGTAGCACCTGATTCTGGGTAGTGGTGGCCAAGAAAGATATGTCATCATTGAACTGTCGTGCAAAGTCTTGGATCTAGTTGTGGACACATTCAAATGAGAACCTTCTGCCAAATCTCTGTAAGGCTACCCAATTGGTCTTCTAAGCAGAGATTCTTCTTTACCTCCATGGAAAATTGGACCCAACAAACCCCTTGCTGATGCCGTTCTCCCATCTACGTGCACTGGAAAGAGATCATTGTGGTTTTGCCAAGAGTTGGCTATCCAATGAGTAATGTGTTCCTATACATTGATAATCACAGTAGAGTACCCTGGGATATGTTTATAGTTAGGAAAGGTTAGTATTAACATTGTGTCAGGGGATTAATCCATTTTAATTGTAAATGCCAAGAATAAACCTGCTTCTTTGGAGCCCAGATGTAAGACTTTGGTTAAATATTTATAGATCAGTTGGAATGTTTACTCTTAATTCTGGGACTAGATATTTACTTACATAATTGCATACCTCTTTCCCACTTCTGATTCCATGTGGTGTTCTCTTAATGTTTTCTCTACAAAATTTATATGTGTGTTGGGAGAGAGATGATAGGAACATCTGGTCACTGGTCTAGAGCTACTGATACTGTATGAGATGGTCCCAAACTAGCAAAGCAACCAGGAAAATGGTCCAGGTATGTTCCCAGGATCATGGAAAGAACCATGGGCTCAGAATCAGAAAACCTACACGCTAATTTGAGCTCTGCTACCAATTAGCTGTATAACTATCTCTAGTCTTTGATTTCCTCGTCTATAAAATGATGGTGCTGAATTTGAAGTATTAAGATACCTTCCAGCTTTAAATCTTAGTGGAAGTTTATGAACCAATAAGCCAGCTTGAAATCCATACCAGGTGTAATACTTAAGCTTTCTAGAACAGTATCATTTAATAGAGCTTTCTACAATGAAGAAAAGTCCTATATCTGTGGCGTTTAACAAAATAACTTCTAGTCCCCTGTGACTGTTGAACACTTGTGATGTCACTCATGCTGTTGAGAAACAGAATTTGTTTTATTTTATTGGTGTTAATCTAATAGCCACATGTTGACCAGTGGCTACCATGTAGGACAGCACAGTAGTGGTGTTGGCCAGTTCATAGCAGAAGGTCAGTTTAAGTAAGATTAAAGAATAGGTTGGCAAATACTGCTCAGTAGGAATGCTCTTTCTTCATGTGGAAGGTGAGATATAATTAAATATTGTAGCTGTATTGAAATTTTAAGAGGCACTACTCCTAAGTTGTTATTAGTTACACAAAAAGTAGAAGGGGATTACAAGCCAATGAACTATTTTTTCTATCCAAAGTGTCAATATGCTTTAGCCACAGTATGCAAAGCTGGGGAAATGGTGTCACTATAAGGCATTGTAAGACATATACCATAGATTGCACAAAATCAGCTTCCATCATCCCACATAGATTAAATATCTTTCTTCCAGAAAAGAGCTTACTTATTTCATTTAATAGTTTATTGATTTACATCCCATAGCTAAGTTTACATAAAGTTATTAATGTGTCTGAATTAAAAACAATGACAAATCCTTACTATATAATTCATTGAGTTGGAGTCACCTATGGGTCAATAAGTTGATGATCTTCTTCCTTTGCCACTTCCCAATTTACAATACTTGTATAACAATAATGTTTATGCAATAAGTATTAGTTGTTTCTATTGTTAATAGTATTATAAAATAATAATGATGAATATTGCTCAATTAATAGTTTCCATCATAGTTTTTAAAGAGCAAGTAGCAGATATGAGAAGTCTAGGAGTATCTGAAAAATAAAACTGAACTCTAGTTTCAAACACTGGTTATAATGGAGGCTTCTAATGTGATCCAGTTATCCAAGCAGTAGTACTTATGACTAGGATGATAAATCTATTCCCACCCATTTTTCTGTGGCATTCTTTTCTGCTGAGTTTGGCTGTAGCCTTCGAATTCTCAGTGCAATGTCTTAGGCATACAGGATCAAGCAACAAGGCATCTAAAATGACAACATTTAAGATGCAACTTACTTTATCATACTAATCTTTGCCGTGTGAACATATCAGTTTGTAAGAAACAAAACCACAATAAAATGCATAGAGCTCTATAACAGAACGAGGCCTTAGAGAGCAGTCAATCTAATTTTTAAATTTTGTATGTGAGGGTACTGAGGCCATGATTTTATCGATTGGTGGCAAAAAAAGAATGGAACTAGATCCCAGTCATATGATTCAGATGAAGTCTGGAAACACATTGTTTTCAGCCTACCAACTGGTAATTTTACATTAGGTGTTTGGTGCAGGATTATCATTATTATTGTGTTGGAAATGATCTCTACTTGCCTGGACAGTTAGAGCTAGAAAGGCCAGACTAATAAACTGTGTCATGCTGTTGATTTGTGAGATGCCACATTGAAGCAGATTATTTGGTGTTTTCTAGTGAGTTGGACTTGCGTGTTTCCAGATATCTGTGTCTAGTGCCACTTGATTGGAAAAGAATAATCTCAGCCCATTAAGTTAAATAACCAATCCTAGCTTAGGGGAGTTGCTGGAATGGTAGTCCTGATTAACAAATGCAATCCTTATTGTTATCATAGAAAATTTCTGAATACTTGCCTTTGTTAATTAGTTGGTCTTCATCTAATAATTTGCTCCTCTTAATTATGCCTGGTGCTCTTAATAGGGGTTGTTCCTATACCAAAATCATGTGATTAATTATACTAATTCTGATATCATTGTCAGGCATTGCCAGGCAATATGTAAAAGTTTAGTCATCGTAGTTTGCTATTCTAATCTGAGCCAACACCAGGGACCTGGGAGTCTTGGTTATCAATTCTTTGCCTTTATGACCTAAATGACGCTTTACATTATTTTATTGTTAAGATAGTCTAACAACTACAGTCAGGAAAAGGGTATACTTGTGGTTAACAGCATTATCATTTGACTGCCAAATGCATCTGTTTCTGAGCAAACATTCAGTGTGTCTGCCTAGAAAGTGTGTTTACATCCTAAAGCTTCCTGTGTTTTCCTTCTGCTATCTGATGTGGCCGTGTTTCACCAGGCTTGCACAGACATTCACTCTGTCTTGATAAAGCTGTCATCCAACTCAACCCATTTTCCTCTCATTCCACGCTTGCTGCCATTGGTTCTGTGTGGTATAGTGCAGTACAGTACGATGTAGTACACATTCAAATTTGAAATGGAAACCTAAATTAGAGCCAACCATTAGGATTGTTTGAGCATACAGTATTGGCCTCTATCCTCAGAGTTCCTGATTCAGTACACCTAGTTAGGGACCTGAAAATTTGCATTTTTGACAAGCTACTTCAGTCATGCGGAGTTTCTGGTCCAGGAGCTACTGTTGCAGAAGCACTCCTAGTGAAGTTAAGAGTATAATCTATGGGTCCCATCTACCCAAGTTCAAATCCTATCTCTGATGTTTTTTGGTAGTGAGTATTGAACTCAGAGCCTGATTCATACTAGGCAGGCACTCTAGCACTGAGCTGTATCCACAGATCTTTGTATTTTTTATCCTGAGACAGTCTTGCTAAGTTGCCAAGCTAGCCTTGAACTTGTGAACCTCCTGCCTCAGCCTCGTCAGCAGTTGGGATTACAGGCCTATACCACCAAGCCCGACCCCTACCTCTAACTCTCAAGGTATGTGTCTCAAGCAAGTTTCTACCTCTCCTGAAGTAATGCCTAATTCACTTACCAAGGTAGTTGTAATCATTACATCGCTTACTCTATACAAAGTGACCACAATTCTGACACATACCTACCACATCATAAATACTGTAATATGTTAATTATGATTTGTCTTAGTTAATTTTTCGTTGCTGTGACTCAATATCTGACATCCACAAATTTGGGGGGGGGGGGTAGAAATGTTAATTTTAGCTCACAGTTTCAGAAGGTCACAGTCCATTCAGGGGTGACCAGCAGCAATGGAAGTACATGGCAGAGGCAGAGGTGGAAGCAGCTTATCATGACATCACAAACAGGAAGGCCAGTTGAGACTAGTCCAAGTCCCAGTCCTAGACCTCCAAGGAAGGCAGGAAGCAGCTTATATATCCTTCCAGGTCTCATCCCAGTGATCAGCCCCTACTGGATCCAGAGTGGAAGGTATGGTAAGCCCATACTTCATGCCTGTAATCCAATTTATAAGCTTGTAATGCAAATTATATGCCTGTAGTCCACCCCTGCAGACTAGGCCCCAATCTCTCAACAACACGTGGTTCCATAGACAATCTATAACATTCAAGTGCATGAGACTTTTGGGGGACATATTCAGATCCAAACCACAATATGATTTCCTTGATCCAGAATGTTAAAGATAGTAGGAATCGTTTAGCCCACCATTCACCAAATCCAAGTCAAATTTTGTATGACACTTTCAATCTTGTAGTACTTTTTTTGGGGGGCTTAGTATTTTACTAAGAGTTTTTCTTTGAGGTTTTATCAATTTGCCTGGATCAGATTTGTTCTAAAATAAAACTGGGAGTGGAAAAACAATAGTTTGGTGATATAAAATAGAATAAATACAAGCCAACTAGCATAAAAAGGATTTATCTATGTACCATCTGAAATTACCAGTAGTTTTCAAACCCCTCTTTGAAAAAGTGCTGGTTTTATTTGCAACCCTTCTTTCAAAATAAGGAAAATGAAATCCAGAGAAAAGGAGAGAGACATTTACAGTCACAGAAGGATGACAGTAGAACTGAAGCCCAATACCTGTCTCACTTGCCTGTATACTTCACCTCTTTTTGAAGAAACGCCCCATACTCCTGCCTCCAGCCTCTGATGACTTCATATCAACTATATCTCTAATACTGAATAATATCTCTATTCATATTTTGGGGTTTTTTTGTTTTGTTTTTGTTTGTTTGAGAGCCCAGGTTGGTCCTGAACTCGCTATGGAGCCCAGGTTGGCCTTAGACTCAACAGCAATCCTTGTGCCTCAGCCTCCGAGTACTGGGATTACAAGACTGTGCCACCACATGCAGCTTATGTGATGCAGGGAAATTGAACTCTGGTACTTAGAGTCTGGCGTAGCACTTGCTAGGCAAGCACTTTAACCACTGAGCCATTCCTGCAGCCCTTTATTAGTTTCCTATCTAGGCTTTCCCATGAAATCTAATTGTATGTATTAGGGTTTGTTTATTTGTTTGTTTGTAGTTGTGGTTTTTTTTTTTACTGGGAACTGAACTCAGGGCTTTAAGACTGAGCTAGATCCCAAAGCCATTTTTTTCCCATTTTATTGATGTGTATACTTGCAAAATTTAAGGTTTGCAATGGAGTTGAGCATTTTGTGCACATATGTATCTTGTCGAGGTGACAAGGGCTTTCCCACTCTTTCTGTCCCTCCCCCTACGCCCTCCTCCCTCCCTTCTCCCCCACCCTGCCCCACTGTTTCACTCTGTTTTCTGTTTTAAGTTCCATAAGAGTTGTGATCCGGGTCTCTCATATCAGAGAGACCATTCGATGTTTCACCTTCTGCTTCTGACTCACTTCACTGAGCATGGTGTTCTCAAGCTTCTTCCATTTGCCTGTAAAAGCCTCCATGCTGTTGGACTTTATAGGTACATAGTATTCCATTGTGTACAAATACCACAACTAGTGTATACACTGGTCTGTTGACGGGTATTTTGGTGACTTCCATATTTTAGCCATTTTTTAATTTTTATTTTGAAATGAGGTCTTGCTTGGTTGCTAAATTACCCAGACTAAGCTAGAAGTCATGCTCCTCCTGTCTCAGCCTCCCGGAGTGCTGGATCGACGGACCTGTGGCACTGAGTGTTGCTGTATCATAGGGCTTTGGGCCAGCATTGATTACTGTCCTAAGAGCTCAGTTTTGGGAGGATTGCCAAATGTGCTGGCTGTCAAGTAAGTTGGTAGAAGTGTGAAATGAATGTGAACAAGTGCAGAGTTGGCATTTGTTTAGAGTGAGGTTGGCAGAACCAGAAAGAAGAAATAACTAAAAATCACATTGTAGGTACATACAAAGAGAAGTCAAATCTGAACAGAGTCAGGGGGAAGAGAGGAATGACGAAGAAAAAAGCTTCTGAGAGCTCTGTGTTGTGTAGTGAGTCTTGGGCAGGCAAGGGTAAAGTGGATCTACTACTGTTTTTCTTTTATTGAAAATGACTCTCTCTCTCTCTCTCTCTCTCTCTCAATTTCTTTAACTCTGCTCTACTTTTTAAAACTAAGTGTAGAGCACTAACACAGACCCTTCTAGCTGATGCCAATCCTCTCCTTTGCCCAGTGCAAACAGCAGGCCATGAGAGTAGAACTTTAAACACATCTCTCATCAGGAAGTAGACCCCCTCCACTTGGAAGCGGCCTTCATTTTTTTCTTTCCCCCTTGGAACTATGAGTGGCTTGAGCAGTCAGGAAAACTAACACTGGGGGTTCTTTTAAGTGTGCTTTCAAAAGGGGTAGAGCCTTCTTAAAGCTTCCAGCCATGGAAAGCTTCTCTGGTAGGTATAGAAAAGAATTTATACAAAACTCGGTCAAAGCTTGCTTTTTCTTTAAAACACCATTTTCTTTTGTTGCTTTTATTTTCTACAGTTAAGTTGGGATTTGGTCAGATAAAGTAAGGTAAGCAATATTCTTTACCCTGATGCTGGTTCCTCCAAGCCTAAGTTCCCTTCCTCCCACCCATTCTTATCCCTCCATCCCCAACCCCAGACTACTCTGTCATATGATGCCTCTGCCATTCTGCACATTTCCCTAAGATAAATTAATAGAGGTAATATTCAGTGTACCCACAGGTATTACCATGGCTATGAACGCATGACTTAGAAAAGTGTGTGAACTGTGTAAAATGGACATTCTGGCCTCAAATTTATATGCATCTAATATGCATAATTGATTAATCTCATTTTTCTTCCTTATACAGGGACTTATTGTTCCTTCTTGTGTGTGTGTGTGTGTGTGTATGTGTGTGTGTGTGTGTGTGTGTGAGTGAATGTGTGTGTGTGAATGAGTCTCACTCTGTAGTCCACGCTGGTCCTGAACTAGCTTTGTAGCCCAGGCAGGCTTTGGATTCAGAGCAATCTTCCTACCTCAGCCTCCCAAGTGCCGGGATTCTGGGAGTGCGCCACCATGCCAGGTTTATATGGTGCTGGGGACTGGAACTCAGGGTTTTGCATTGCTAGGCAAGAGCTTTAACTCCTAAGTTACAGCTCCCACATGCCCCTTGCTTTCTAGAAAACCAAGTTACCACTTTCTTTTAGACTAGGAATGTGTTGGTCCAAACAAAGTACGATGGTTCCTCATGTCAACTACAACTATCTATGAGTGCTTTTCTGGGATTCTTAGCCATTGAGCCTACCTCATGCACCTCACATACCTACAGTCTCCGTGGGTAGAAAATGATTCACTGGGAAATGAGTAGGAGGCCCAGCTCACAGTAAAGTCCTCAACAGCAAAGAAAGATTTTCTGTCATCTCCACATAGCTGTATCCAGTGGGGCAGGAAATTTGCCACAGACATTGTGGAAGATTTACATCAATACAGGTTTTCCTCTTAGTCCTCAATGACTCAAAACAATCTGTAAATTTCCCCAGTCTGCTCTGGTAGAGTCCTCTTTAAAAAGTTTGCAGCAGTCTCTAAAGATGCTTAATGAATTGATGAGCTTTCTAAAAGATGGGGCATATGGGAACCCATAAATCCTAAGGTAGACTTCCCAAAGGATGAGGAGAGGTGCTTTTGTATCAAATTTTGTCCTATTTGGGCTTGCAGATAAACTGGAGGTCATGGGTTTGTTCTCCCTGACTTACTATAGTAGTCATGTCTCCTCTGTACTTATTTAATTTCTGGGCTTTTACATGCAAATCACTAGGTGGTCTCAGGACATGCAACAGGGCTCCAGGATTCTCATTTTATAAGAAAATTTTGAACACCTGACTGAGTTCTAGGGCTACAAAGATGAGTAAGGTATAACCTTGGCCCTCAAGTACCTGACTGCTCAGTGCTGGAAGGAGGCTAGGAGGCCAACGTCACAATTCAGGGAGGGAGATGTTACCATACAAGACATAAACACAGTGCAATTGGACCATGTTTTGTTGATTTTACAGAGAGTAAAATAGCTAAATTGTGATTATTGTGATTATTTCCTTGCCAGTGACCACATTTTTATTATAGGTTAAGGTCATATTTATCCAAACTACAAAAAAGAGAGAAACACAACTCCTATAGAACTTAAGACGAAAAACAAAGTGAAAGAGGGGGGAATAAGGGGGTGGAGGGAGGGAGAGGTGGGTAAGGGGAGGGACAAAAAGAGAGCGGGAAAGCCCTTGTCACCTTGACAAGATACATGTGTGCACGAGATGCTCAACTCCATTGTAAACTTTTGATTATGCACTTATACATATTAATAAAATGAGGGAAAAAGAGAGAAACATAATTAGCTATTATATAATATTATATAATGTGCAATGCTCAGTGTAAAACTTCTTGCAAAAAGATTAGGGTATGAAAATTCACATGTAAGCCTTTATATACTATATAACAAACTTTTGGTCTATTCCCGCGACTGTAGTGAAAGCTACATGGGGACAGGGAATTTATTTATTACATTTTCCCCCTATTTTTATTAATATACATATGAGATACATAATGTTTACAATGAACTTTAGTATTTTGTACACATATACATCACATCAACTTTACAGTCCCTTCCCACTTTTGGTCTTCCCAATCCTCCCTACCTCCCACTGTCACACCCACTTGGTTCTATAGAATGCTTCTTTTATGGGTTTTCCAAATCAGAGAAACCATGTAACATTTAACGTATTTAATCTTCTGCATCCTATTCACTTCACCACTCAAATCTTTACCTCAGCTTCCCACCCCAAGAATGGGCTGCAGCAGCTATATCTTGATGCCTCTTCTCTGGGTCCAGCAGAGCCCTTTATTGAGATGATTTGCCAATAGTGCCTTTTTTTGTATTTTAAGTATATCTTTGTTGAGATTCTTTAACATGGCCTCTTCCCCCGTCCACATAAAAAGAGAACTATAACAATGAAATGCATAAGGCTAGAAAATGTGAGAAAGAAAAAGAGAGAAATTAAATTTCAAATTCCTTAGATGAGTACTGAAAAGTGAATATTTGTATATTCAAAAGGCATTCAAGTTATCATTACATCAATCAATTTTCTAAGGATAATCTTACATCAAATTCTGAATAAGTGAATTGCTGCATTAAATGAGCTTACATCTGTATCACATAAGCATATTACATAAAGGAATAGAACAGCATATTTAGTTATTTCAGAATTTTTTAGCTTTCATAAAATATTTACTTACATTTCACTAACTACTAATAGTTTGCAAGATTTGGCTTATCATTTTATCTACCTATTTATCTGTAAATCATATATACATATTTTAAAAGATTTTATACCAATTCTCCATGTTGAATAAAATTATTATGTTTTGCAAACTTATATAATATTGAAATAATGATTATGGATGGAAGTTCCACAGATTTTATGAGAAAGCTGGTACTGTTTTAGTAGGCTATCAGTCAATTGATTAAAATACCAATGTATTTTTTGTTACAGTTTCTTTTTGGCTGTTTTCTTTCCTCCGTACCATATTTTTTGGTGCTTCTTGTCTCTCTCAAAGATTCCTTCAACTATCTTCTACAATGATGAGCTAGTGGTCGCAAATTTCTGTAGGGATTCTTGCTCATGGAAAAGTTTTACTTCTTTAATTTTCAGGGATAATTTTGCTGGATACAACAACCTAGGTTGACAGTTGCTGTCTTTTAAAGTTCCAAAGAATTTTCTCCAGGCTCTCCTGACCTTTAAAGTTTGCATTGAGAAATCTGCAATAATTCAAATGGGTTTGCCTTGGTAGAATAATGTCTGTTTTTCTCTTGCTTTTAATATTCGCTTTTTATGTTGTATTTCTGAGGTTTTGTTTATGATGTGTTGTGACAAGTCTCCTTGCTGGTTGAGGCTATTTGGTGTTCTGTAATCTTCTTATAACTGAAAATTAATTTCTTTTCCTAGACTGGGGAAATTTTCTTGTATCATCTCAGTGAATAAATTCTTTATACCTTTGGTGCTGTCTTCTGCTCTTTCTTCCACACCCAAAATTCTGAGATTGGTTCTCTTTGAATCATCAATCAGCTGTTGTACCCAGCTACTTGTCTATTTCTAATTGTGGAGTCATGCCTTGTTTCCTGAGCCTTGTCTTCAAGGTCTGGAATTCTGTCCTCACGACATTCAAGTCAGCTTCCCTGCTTTCAAATGTATTTTTTATATCCTGAATTTCAGCTAGATTTCTTTTCATAATTTCCACTTCTTTATCAAAATGTTCTTTCACATCTTGCATTTTCTTATTTACCTCAGCCAAGTTTTTGTCTGTAGCTTCTATATGCTCAATAATCTTGGTATCCATTAGGACTACTATTTCTTTAGTGAGTTTCTCTTTAAGCCCACTGATCATTGCTTGCATTTCTTTGAGGACATCTTATATGAAATGACTATTCATTTATTTGCTTTTTGACTTCCTTCCCTATGAGTTCCACTGTTTCAGGGCCCATGACATTAATTTCTGGAGTGTCAGGTATTTCTGTGGGTGTCCTGTTGCCTCGTCTTCTTCCCATGTTTCTGTTGTTAAGGGACTTCACTTTGAAGGCCTAGCCAAGAGGTTTCTTTGAACAGCTATGAGAGTGTGTAAGGTAGAGGGAGCCAAAGTTCCTCTGAATTCTGTGCTGGGAGTAGGCAGTGTGGAAGGACCTAGCAACCTGATGGCCTCTGGGGTGTTTTGTTCACTCCCAGCCCCCTCAGCCCCCTCCACCTGTCCTGGCTTGCCTCTGCTGGGGGCCAGGCTCTCTACCTTCAATGTTGCTCCCACTACACCTGAGCCATGCAGAGGGTCTGTGGCCTTTCTCTTCTCTCTGTAACTGTCTCATGCCAGTTTCTTCCTAGGCATTGATTTAAGAGTGTCCCCAAAAGCCCTGATGTACTCTTCCGAGCTTTCTTTTACTCTAAATAGTTTAATCTTGGGCTTTAAAAAAAAATGGCTCCTGCTTATGTCACTGCCTGTTATGGCTGCTAAGTATTCTTCTGATCTGGGCTTCAGGAGGCCTTTTCTAGGGGGAGCTCGCATTGCATTTGTATTATGCACTACTTGCAGGCTCATTTTTAGAGGCTGGGGCTACCAGCTGCTGTCATTTACCACTTCTTCTGAATCCACACTTACCTCAATCTGAGGTTGCGAGCTCTGGGCTTTAGTCTGTCTGTGGATGCCAGCAGCTCAGGGCCATGCTCAGTTGGCCTGGGCCAGCTTCCTGGGCTGGTGTTTTCTTCCACTTCAGTATGTCTTTGGGATTTCCAACCTTCTTGTGGCCTTCTTTCAGTTGTTGGGACACACTTTCCTCTCCTAGCTTGGTCAGAGGTTTCAGGCTCCGGGTAGGCTTTCCTCTGCAGATGTCAGTGGCTCCAAGCTGTTCGCAGTTGGATGGGGATGGCTTCCTGGGATGCTGTTTACCACCACTTCTTACATGTTTGGGGGGTTTCTGACCTCCCGTTGGCCTCCTTTTAATTGTTGGAGTGCTCCTTCCTGACCTAACTACATTGAACAAGCCATTTTTTTACTATATTGTCAACTTTTTAAGTGGATCCATGAGGAGATATTGTGTCGCTCTGTTACTCAGCCACCATCCTGACCAGAAGTCTCTTCAGGACAGGGAATTTTTAATTAATTTTTATTTTTATATGTTTTTGAGACATAATATTTTAGGAAGTGATATTCAAATATGCATATATATGTATCTATATCTTATATATATATATATATATATATTTTACAAGAATATAGATATATGTATGTGTAAACACACACACACACACACACACACACACACATATAGTGTCTTGACCATTTTTGATCCCCTTAGTCTTTCCCCTTATCCTCTTTCCCATTTTCAGGGAATTTTTCCATTTTCATTCACTTCTGTATCCACAGAACCTAGAACAGAGTAAGTGAATGTGTCATAAATACCTGTTGAACAAATCATAAAGTAAATATAGGTAATTTGAAATTAAAGTAAGTACTGGGAAAAATATTAACCTAGGTGGTTAGAGATTATAACAAGGGAAACTGATGTATAATAGAATTGGACAATGGCATAGATATTTCTTTTTGAATAAAAGATATTTTGAACAGAAACAGAAGGAGGATGTGAATAGTTAGTCAAGATAAGAGTGTTCTCTTCAGACAACAGACAACTCACGTGTAGCATACAAAAGCCTCCTGAAATCTGAAAGTACCTGGTTTCTTAAGTGAGGCATATTTTCAGGCTACTCAGTTGATATATTAAGGAATCAGTCTGAAGTGGTGTGGTGTGTGTGTGTGTGTGTGTGTGTGTGTGTGTGTGTGTGTTCTTGTTCAGAAAATACTCTCAGTCTCCCAGGTATAACTACGTCTTTGGTTTTAAAGCCAGGAAGCAAGCAGTGTTCAAACCCAGGTTTCCTTTCTCAGTCCCTATGTAGGATTGTAGATATTTAGCTTTTGTGCATTTGGTCCCTTGAAACTCCCTTTTTGGCAGAATCTCTGATCAGGAGGTTCTTTCTTGGCTTGCTTGGCAAGAGATGGTCCACCAACCAGTATCAGAAAAACAGCCTGCCAGCCACTGAACAGTTCAGTCTGGGCCCTGGACAATGAGAATCAGGCAATAGTCAATTCCTTGTCTGCAATTTGCTGATTATCACACCCCAGGGTGTGTGGTTGTACAGCCAGGACTGCTTTGCTCTGTCTCTCGTCAAGGCATAATGAACACAGATCCTGACAGGTCAAATCTTCCCCCGGACCTCGGAGGTTGCTATACAAAAGACTAGGCTTAATCTCTGGCCAAGTGTATGATTCATTTATCTGCATAGTCATGAATTCTGGGCTCTCAGGGCAGGAAGTGTGGGACATTATGACTGGTTCTACAGGCCCAGGGAGTCACTTAAGCCCTGATTATACTGTAGAGGGCGGGATTTTCGAGACAAAGGCCCCTGTCCTCCAGAGATTGAGCAGACTGGAAAGGGAGCCTGTGCACACAAAGTAATGGTGCTTTAGGGAGAAGTTGACAGCCTTGTCACAATGTCCACAAACTTCTCTAGATCATGTAAGTGATGACAAGGGGGCTGGAATTAATTATTTCATAGACTGGGGCCAAAGGAATTGAGATAGGTAAAGAGTTCATCACAGGATGTTTGCTTGATATGCATCTACCACATTGTAGTGGAAGGAAGTTTTAAATGCCAAGAGACCCCCCCCCCGCCCCCCACACACACTCCCTGGGACTTTTCTCAGAGAGCTGTTGGTGGGGGATGTCTTAATCTTTGCTTCTAGTTGTCAGAACTTCTATACCACCATCCAAAAGGTGGAAATAAAAGGTAGTCAGTCCTCTATAGAGAGCAGACACTTTAAAGCTAATTGGAAATTGTTTTGAAATCTGTGGCTTCTTGGCCTGGCCAGCTTGCTTTTCCTCTGATCCTCTGGACTTCCTATTGCACAGAGATGGCAATGGGGTGCTATTCTGTGATTCTGGACTTCCATTTGTACAATCCCATAGACTGAATGGAGAGTTGACCCATTGCAATAAATCCAGCTTCAAAATTAAAGTTATTTGGATTTTGATGTACTGTATTTCAAGCTTTGTGTCTTCGTGTCACTGCAACCTATGCACAACTTCGCAGTGGAGGACATTTTAATCACAGATTGTGTTTTATGTAACTATAGGGTCCTGGAAGGGAGGAGGTGAATGTCACAGAAGGCAGATAGCACTTGAGAGGAAAGGAGAAATCAGGACTCTAGTGCCTACACGAACTTCAAGCATGCAGGTGCTTAATTTCTTTGGGTAAAAAAAAAAAAAAAAAAAAAAAAAAAAAAAAAAAAAAAAAAAAAAAAAAAAAAAAAAAAAAAAAAAAAAAAAAAACTTGTTCTTCTATTTATCCTTTGCTGCCTATTCCATTTTTTTCATACACCCTGCTGCCTATTTCTTTTTGGGTTGTTATATGAGATACATGAATAAACCCCAGGCTCAGATCTCCCTATCCAGTCCTGTCAGGGACAAACTATCCTGACAATTATTCACCACTCCAGTGAAGGTTTCTGAGTGGAGCCATTATCTGGAACATCGTCATGCATTAAATACATTATCAGTCATTAATATTTTTCCCTTCAGATACATTTAGCAAATTAGTCTTAATAGAGAACTGAGACCCCTGGAGAAATAGATAAAAAAGTATAAAGCTTTCTGGCGTGACTAGGCAGGATTTTGTTTGTTCATGCTTTTTACCATTCGGCACCTGCTTTCTACATCATCAGCGATTGCTAAATATGCCCCATTTCTTGTAAATTCACTTACGTGCCAATCAGTAACTTTATAATTGATAAAACCATCAGAGGATTCTACATCCCATTGCATTCCATCTTGTTATTGTTTTGGCCCCATTCGGCAAATCTCTATTAAGCACTAGTTCAAGCATCATGCCAGATCTTATAAAAAGATATGAAAATATTTTCATAATCTTCCCTTAATGTGCTTGCATTCTAATTGTGGAAGATAAGTAAATAAAACATGGGACACACATTTAAGATCCTTCTGCATAAGTGCCACATGAATGTTCCAGAGAGCTTCGTAGTGGTGCTACATATAGATCAGTAAGACTGGGCTCTTCGATGGAGGTGAGACTTTTCCTGGAACCTTGAAAGATGGATATTATTTTAATATGTAAGGAAATGGGAACAGGGTATTCTTTGTAAAGAGAAGTACATGAACCAGGATTCAGACATGAGATTATAATGAAGGTGAAGGATTCACATAAAACAAAAAAGGGTAGGTGAAAATAGCTTCTGTCCGGAGACTGAACAATTTTCATTTGCTCCTTAGCAGCATTATCTTCAAAAACTTTGACCATATACCTCTGTCATAAGAGCATACACCAATGTATGCATATTTATTTATAAATTACATACTTACACTAATATGTTAATATTTGTAAAACATAAAGTTATATAGAATGATGTAGTAAAATGGATAAAAAGAGTCCTAGTATTTTCTTCTTATATCCCCAAGGAACCATCTTGTACTTCCCTGGGTACCTGTACTCCTGCTCTGAATACCACCACTATAGGGCACATATTTGGACCACAGAACCCATTGAGAATCCGATGAAAGCTACATATACTCTCTTCTCTCTTCTACCCAGAAATCCATGCATGGATGCTTAACTTTTTTCATATAGTTAATTTTATGAAGACTGGAGGGATATAGACCCTCTGAAGCCTATTATTACATCTCAGCTTAAGTTGCTTTCGGTAAAGAGTAGCACCAAAGGCTTTTGAATAGCTTAACAGCCAGTAGACTGTAATATTCTAGGAAGCTGGACGGTGAAGGACTATGGGAGCAGAAAGTAGAAGCAGGGAGACAAGTTAGTAAGGTGTTTCAAAATCTTGTGCCAGAAATGCAAATGTAATGACAATGGAAAAGGGAGAATAGATGCAAAAACATTTCAATGGAAGCACATGCAATCCCAGTGATCCATACCTGATTGGGAGGGAGGGACTCAATGATGACTCTGATCCTCAAACTTGGAACAGTAGAGAAAGGCAATGATTATTTGGAACCATGAACTTGTTTGGATGACAGTCCCGCATCTCAAGAGAAATGGTATGAGGGCAGTGAAAACATGGACACAACGTTTGAGGGAACACTCGACTATAGACACACGTTGGGGAATTGAAACAATGGGATCAGGGCAGTTAACAGAAGAGAAAGAATAATCACAGTAAACATTTAGGTAGTGAGCATTGTTCTAAGCACTCTACATAACTTCATTTAGTTAGCTAAACTTCTTTGAAGTAGGTGTTATTATTCTCAGCATTGCATTTTATGCACAGGAAGCCAAGTAAGCAGCTTGCCCAAGGTTACACAGGTAGTAAGTATCAGACTGAGGCTTCAAAACTGAGGAGTCTTCATGCTACCTCCTCAAAAGAGAGGAATTTGGTTGAGTGTGATTCGTGTAACCCCAGTATTCGGAAAGCTGAAACAGGAAGGCCATGAGTTCGAAATTAGGAAGATCCTGTCTCAAAAATAAAGTGAAGGGTAGGAAGTGAGTTAGGAGAATGTGACAAGGGAAAGGAGGAAAGGAGAAACAGAAGGAGGGACTAGCACCTACCTGGATCATGCTCTGTTGCTAATGATAAATGTTATCATCGTTATGATTGTAATCCCATGATTTTCTATGTGCAAGACAATGTGCAAAGCACTTTATGTGGCAGAGGGAGTCTTTGTCATTTTAATCACCCAGCATCCCCAATGCCTTTTCCAGGTTGAAGAGTCCCCCATTTTGCGAATCTCTGTATAAGACAAAACCTACGTCTCAAAGTGGAAGCCAAAAGAGGCCAGATAATCTTTTTCCCTGTCCCTGAGTAGCTGGGATAATGGGACACATTCTCTGAAACTATCAATCTAGACTATCTGAAACTGAAACAGGGAGACTGCATTCAATCACAGTGGAAGTCAGTGGTTGTGCTAATGGCACCCTGGCTAGATTCTTCCCACTATCTCACCTCCAAAGTTCCCTCCTTGGTTTCATCTCTTCTGAAATTCTATCATAAGTTTGCAAACTATAAACCTAGCCCACCACATTTTTTTAGATAAAGCTTTCCAAGAATACAGCTACATCCACTTGTCAACAGTCCCTGGTGTCTTTTTTACTCTAAAGCAGAGTTGAGTAGTTTGCAACAGATCCTGACGTTTTTACCATTCAGCCCTTAGCAGAGAAAGTTTGGCCACCTTGCTCTATATCCTTCTAGTAAATGACTTCTTGTGGTAATATATGCGGAGTTGATTTTTATTGCTTGTAGCCTAGAACTTTAACTGCTACATATGAATTATTTCATCTAATCCTTGCAAAAACCCTGCCAAGCAAATGCTATTGTTAACCCTGCACAGAAGATAAGAAAACTGAGAGACATGGTCTCTCTGCTCAAGATCGCACAGCTAGCAAAGTGACACTGGGACAATTTCAAGCCAGATCTGACACCATCATACAAGAAAGACTTTTAAAAAATGGAGATGGAGCAGTTAGCACTCCCAGACCTTTTTTGAGATAGCAAAGAAAAGACAATCCTTTCTCCCAGTTGTTCAGAGGCACTCAAGTGATCAGTGCCATGGAAACAGAAAGGAGAGAGGAGTAGATAGCAGCAGCCTGGGTTTGACATGTTTTTCTCCCTCTTGGCTGCTTCTATGCAGTCTATTAAAATGTTGGTTAGAGCTTCTGTCAGAAGGTTACACTGACCTCTCAGTCCATGGTTCCTCTGCCAGCTTTTCGCTTGCTGGGAAATCTAGGACATTATTTGGTAGAGCAGGCTTTACTATGGCTGTGACATATGAGTGAATTCAGTTTATGGTATTGTTTAAGTACCTGTTGGTTCAAACTACTGCTAAAGTATGCACACTTTGGGACAAGATAGGAGGCATGTTAATTAAATTCACCTCCGTGGTGGAATACGTAGTCTCTGCCCTCTTTCCATGTGCCCCGTATGAAAGTGACCACAAAAGCCCATTTTACAGGCTGTTTCTGTCTTCTCTGTGAGGCTGGGACACCTGATCACTTTCACACCAGGTCGGCTCTGAAGTTTTTGTTTTGCTAAATGCAAAACTCCTGGCCTACAAGCCACAGCTTTTGGGAGGTGGGTGGGAAAAGGTTCAGGCATAGCCAGCTTGTCAGCTTTACCCACTGGACTTAGAGTTCCTTCAGTGTGATTCCTGTAAATGCTGACAGTATTATGGCATTCCCTCTGCTCAGTGCACCATTTAATCAAGCTAATTAATGACAAAAACATCTCAGCACTGAGACTTCTGTTGGAAGTATCCAGAAGGGAGGCAGGACCAAAACACAAACTGGTAAAGGAGACTCCTTGAATAAAGGTATTTGGAATGTAATTGGGCTGATCTATTCATGTGTGTGCATCCACACACACATGCAACCCTCTATTATAATAGTCAACTTCTTTTAAGTGAGGTAAGAAAGTTAAGAGTTTTTTGTCACACGTTGTGATGAAATGTTTTCCTGTATTATTCCCCCCTCCACCCCAGCAAACTTGTTTCTCTTTCAGTTAAAGAAGAAAATCCTACTTCAGCCAAGTTGCCTGTCGGGAGAGAACTTGTAGGGCCTCAATTTTTTGTAGCATGTGGCTTGTTTCTCAAGAATCTTTTCTTCTTTACTGTCCACTGTGTAGGCACAGTATACCTGAAAGGTATCTGAAAACAGGTATCTCTTTGCTCTGTATCAATCCTGGGTCTGTGGCCACCTAAGCTGACCCTTTTATGAGTGAGTCCCTGGAGCTAACAAGCAAAAGCATAAACTAGAGGGAACTGGTAGGAATTTTCATTATTATTTCTTGTAATCTGCATGTGGGAAGAAATAGTAGTTAGGGCCGTTGAGCTCCCCTAAAGGCTATGCTTCCACAGTGCGTCAGCACTCCAGCATTCTCACAACCATGCTCCCTAAATACTGGTTCCTTTTCCAAAGCACTCTCCCATCAAGACTCCTCACGCAGCCTTCACAGCAGCGCAAGGGGAGTTCCGTGACTATGGGCCACCCCATAATCAGTTAGTCAGCAGCTGTGCCCTTCAACAGGTCAAGTATGTAAGTGTGTGTATCTTGGGCATGAGACGTGAGGAATTGCAATACTATTGGTCAGCGTGAGGAAAAGCAGTGTGTAGGCAATTGAAGTTCATGGTGGCATTTTTTTTTTTTTATGATTGGTGGTAGGTGACTAACAAAATGCCCTGAGTCATCTTCCTTAATCCTTTGATTTTGCTCTAGAAGTCTTAAATTTATTCTTTCTTGATCAAACCTAATGTTAATGCTGAGCACTCCAAGACTTTTGTGTAAAAAGAACGCCTCCTTGTTACAGCAGTGCAGCCTTGCTGGTGTAATCAGAGAAAAGTAATAGCTTTCTTATCATTCTCCTGTGAAGAAAGGAAAAAGGTTGAAGAACTATCTGAAGGGTGTATTCTTCCCAGAATTGCCTAAATACTCAGCGAAATGAAAGGATGGCATGTCACAGTTAAGCCCACAAACAGGTAGTACAAAAATAACATTGTGCACAGCCTTTCTTCTGAAGAGAATTAAGAGAAAATAGGATGACTATCACTGCATAGATATCACACAAGCTATCTCAGCTCTTAGCTATTAGAGTCATGTCCTTATTGAATAGGACTAGGTTGTTTGAACAGGCTGAAGCCTTATGTCTGTCCTGTGATTGATTGATAATACAGGTTGAGGATTCTCTAAGCAGATTTGGTAGCTTTTGTGTTCACAGGGATGCATGGGTGATGGAATCTTTGATGTTTCGTTCATTTTAACTACCTAGAGCTGAGCTGTGCAAACCTAAGCTGTATATTAGGATCATTTGGAGAGCTTTCAAAACTACCAATACCCAGGCCATATGCCCTACCATAGTCAGTTTGCATAACAAAATAGCATTGATAGGGTAGTTTAAGCTGTTGAAATATTTTTTTCTCACAGTTCTTGAAGCTGGAAGTCTAAGATCAGAATACCAGCATGCTCAGGTTCTGCTGAAGCTCCTCTTCCTGGCTTTATGGAATAATCGTATTTTCATTCTGTCTTCTTCTTATAAGAGCATCAGTTCTATTGGATAAAGACTCTACTCCTATTGCCTCATTTGACTTTAATCATCTCTGTCAAGCCTTGTCTCCACAGTCATATGTACAGTTAGAGCTTCAGTAAGTGAATTTGGAACGGACACCATTAAGTCCATTATGTACCCCAACCAAACTAAATGAGCACTGTCAGCATCATCTGTGTGCTTGCCTGTAGTGCAGACACGTTGGTCTCATGCCCCTGACCTGAGTCAGAACCTTCATTTTCATAGAATCCCTAGGTGATTCCTAGGCACAAGAGCACCTAACATGCTCTTACTCTAGGGAATTTTCCTCCTTTAAAAAAAAATGAACATATATAAAAATTTGATAAAAGACATTTCTTAGATTCGAGGTAAGAATTGGGGATATAAGTCTATTCTTTTTGTTGTTTTATTTTTTTCTTGTTGTGTAGGTTGGCTGGGATTACAGGCATGTGCCACCATGCCTGGCTGCATGTTTCTCCTTTATGTAGTCATCTACTTGTGGCAACACCTATGTGGGCTCTTTAGGTACTGTAAGGCTGTCCCCAGTACCAGTGATTGGCAGTTGCTTGATGGTACAAAATACATGAAGTGATGTGTAGGTGGGTTTGTGAGCGTCACTACGCTGGATGTCCGTTCACTCGGGTGCCCTGCACATTCTTTGGTAACTGCCAGACAGAACATCAGGTGACAAGTTTTAGGTTCTCTTCTTAAAAACAAGGGTGTCGTCTCCTTGTACCTCTTGGTAATTTGTTTACTTTTCGATTGGTTTGACAGAATTGTCTCTTCTCAAAATCATTTGCAGCTTCTTGCAAGCTATAGATTTTACTGAAATGGGCTGCTTTGCTTACTGTTGCCAAAGACTCGTTTTTAACAGTTTTCCACTAACTCAGTGTAGATGTTTCCTACGTGTACCACTCATATTTAGCTGTTTCCATGGTTCCCACATAAATAAATCTCTTTGTCTGATCTTGTTGCAACTTATTTCTTAATTGCACAGTGTTTTTTATGTTTAGCTCCAGCTACTCTGTACTACAGGTTTTTTCTGTTGTAAAAGTGAATTTTACTAGTTTCAGTTGGGAAAGATGAAAACTACCTGGAGATGAATAGTAGTGATGGTTGCAAAATGGTGAAAATGTACTTAATGCCTGTGTGATATGGCATTGAAAATGGTTAAAAGGCTAAATGTTACATTATATATTTTACCATAATTTTGAAAAAACTTTAAATGTATTTTGCTAAATGCAGTGAGATATCCCGGATTGTGTTCTGGACTAGAAAAGGGGAATTAGTATAAAAATTAGTATAAAAATAATTAGTATAAAAATTAAAGAGATCTGAATAAAATCTAAAGGTTTGTAAATAGTATTGTACCAATGTTAATTTCTTAGTTTTGATTAATATACACTAGTTATGTAAAATATTACCATTAGAGATTCCAGATAACAAGAATGAGCCATATGCCAGAGCTCTGATATCTTTGCACTTTTCTGTAAACCTCAGATTATTCCAAGTGTAATTTTATTTCAAAAGAAAAGGTTGGTTCTGTTCTGACCTATCCTTTTGGGAAGGAGAAAGAAAGGACCATTGCTACAATCGGGCAGGAGACAACGAGAACCGGAACACTGTTTTTCTCTAGAGCTTCCTAGTTCAGCCCCTTAGAAATGCTGGCAGCTAAGGTGTGATAGACTACGCCTCGCCAACATGTAGTCCTCTGCAAATGGCTCAACCAGAGGGTGCTTTGCTTTCCAGGCCCTAAGGTTCACACACACAGAGATTCACAATAGTACTATTAACTGAATGGCAGTTCAGCCTAGTGGTAAAGATCACAGGATCTGCAGTCAGACTGCTTGGATTTGAACTGTGTTTCGAACACTTTCAACTCTATGACTGTGGATTATTTAACCCGTTTACCTCGTTTTTCACACATACAAAGTGCAAATAATGGTGACTGTTGTATAAGACTTTTCTGAGCATTCGGTGAGGCCATACTCATGGCTGCTTAGCACAGGCCTGAGTTACACTGAGCACTAGGTGTTTTTATTGTGGGCTATATGCTATATTGTTTTATATACAATTATATTATCTGTGAACCTCATAATTACTCTCATCTTTATTCTGAAATATATGATTCTATAGATACAATGTGCCAAGACCAGAAGTTTACAGCAGAAAGAATTTATACAAAGTGAATATTCCCCTATGACCCCAAACCAGATCCAATATATAGAATATTATTACCATCCCAGAAGTCTCCCATAGGCCCCCTCAATTATCACCCACCACTGTTCACTCTGTTTGTTTCTGTTCATTCAGAGATTCTTCCTGGTCCATCTTTCATAATTGAATTTAATTTAGGGATTATGTAAAATAGCATCATTGAGAAGTTAAACCTATACATCAATTAGTAACCTCTATTTCCTCTTTCCTTCTGTATTTAATTTGAGTAACATTACTATTCTATTTTGAAATGAGAACCACGTGGCATTTTCATCAGACAACTGAATGAGTAGCAATTTATACACTGTTCTGAAGTCCTTGACAATTCTCTCATTTTAATTTAACCAGTATTTTCACAGTCCTCTCAATTCATTTAACCAATATTAAGCAAGTGAGTAGTTTGGCAAAACATAGCAGTATATAGAAAGGTGAAACAGACAAAAGCCAGTCTTTACATGCTCCAAGCATTATTTGTGAAACAGACCTTAGATATCGAATTCTAGTCCAAAGCACGTTGTCAACATAGTAACTAGAGATGCAAAGTTCTATGTATATCACCCCTCACAATAACAACAAAATCTATATGTATCTTTTTGTTAGTAATTCACCTAGAAAATATATATTAGATAAAATTTCAAATTCCACTAACAAATATAAAAGATCTGAGCAAACTATGATAAGCTATACCACATTGATGGATAGAATGACTTACTGTAAAGAAGTCAGTTTTGGCTAGATCTATAAATTCATGCCATTTCAATCAAGATGCTAACAAGGTATTTTTTAAGGAGCTTGAAAAACTTATTCTAACATGTATACAGAACACTAAGGGTCTGTGAACATCTAAATTGATTTTGAAAAAGAACAAGTGAAACATTTGTCCTTCTACCATTTGGGACACACTCTAAAGACTAAGACAGAGGAGAGGAGCAGCAGAGGCAGCAGCAACAGCATAAAAGACCAGTAGACAAGAGGAATAGGGAGCTCAGAGATAATGAGATAAATGCAGTCTCACAGCGAAGGAAGGATAGATTACTTATTGACAGAGTGGGTCACCGTGAGGCCACCACTCTTGTGAGATCACCCATCTGTGTGTCATATTACAAGCCACAAATAGATTGTAGGTACGTGGAGCTATGAAATTCCTTGACCCTCAGATGGCCAGGTAGGACACAAAGGGGCCAACACCCCAGGCTGGTGGCCTCCACCTCTAGCTATGAGAAGCCCCACCACTTTACCATGTTGTGCTGAACAGGCATATCTTATTCTCTTGGTGTCATTACCTGAAAAATACTGAAAAGCACGGCTCTGTGGAGAAAAATAAAATTGGATTGCTACCCCAAGTCACATGTAAAAGCAATTTCTAGGCAGATTTAAAACCAAAGTATGAAACAAAAAACTATAAATGTGGGAAAATGGTGTAGGGCTTAATAAATACTACCCCAAACAACAAATCATAGGATTGTAGGAGCCATCAATTATGCTACATCAACACTAAATCTTTTAAGTCAACGAAGGACACCACAGAAAAAGTTAACAGATCCATAATAGAGTGGGGGAAAATATTTGCAATGTCTAAAACTGACAATTCATGGATTTGTATAATGTCATTGATAAACAAGAAAAAGTCAGAAAATACAGTAGTTAAATGGACAAGGTATATTCCCATATTAGACAACTCATAGAAACCTATGAAGAGATGATTGATTTTGCTGGCATGCAAAAGGAAAAGTGAACAGTGAAAACAACTCACCAAATTGGCAAAAAATCAGCAGTCAGATACCACCAAGCATCTGTGAGCATGTGTGTGGTTGGAGATGTAAATTGGCACAGCTTTTCTAATGGCACTTATTGGCAGAAATTATGTATTGTACTATTTATTCCTACAACCCAGCAACTTCACTCATGGGTATAGATCCTGGGGAATCTCTGCAAGACATCAAAGTACCCATCAACAGACCAATGGATGAAAAAATCGTGCTATATGTACACAATGAATTGCTACTTAGATATAAAGACAGATAGTTTTGAAGCTTTTGTAGGTAAATGGGCACACCTTGAGATTATCAAGCTCAGTGTAGTGAGTCAGACACAGAAGGTTAAATATCCTATGGTTTCTCTAATATGAGAAACCCAGGATACAGTCATTTCATAGAACTAAATGGGGGGACAGTGGGAGTTAGGGAAGTGAGGGAGGGTGGGGAGGACCATAAAGGGAGAGGGGAACAGTTCGTAACTCTGATGTGATATAAATGTGCACAAATACTTAGGCTCAATGTAAACATTATGCATCTCATATATACATATTAATAAAATGAAAAAATGGAAACTTAGCTGGGCATAATGATGCATACCTGTAATCCCAGCTACTTGGGAGATTGAGACAAAGGGGTCAAGTTTGAGGCCACCTTGAGTAACTTAGTGAGACCTTGTGTCAAAATAAAAAGAGGCAAAAGACATAAGCCAGTGCCAAGTGCTGTGTTCAATCCCCAGTATTGCAGAAAATGATGCTTACAAGGATGTTTATTACAGAATCATTTGCATAAGTGATTGGAGGTGTCCATCAGTGAGTGCATACATGTAAACTGTGACAGATTTATGCTATGCAGTATTACACAAACATTAGAAGCAACCAAGTATTCAGACATATAGTAATATAGATCTTGAAGATATCCTTATTAAAAAGAATAAGAAATAGAATGATATTCATAGCTTAAAGATGGCTACATCCATTCAAACATACACAAAACCTTCTCCATGACGGTAACCAAACTAGATAGACATCCTGGATGGACTTAACAAATGAGTTAGACAAGGTACCTAGAAAGGGGTCAGAGATGGTTGTGATAATATCAATGAAGGAAAACAAAAAAGTGAAAGGAGATGCTAGACACGAAGTAATGATATTTTGTCTTAAAGTGAGAGGGGTATGACTACTTTCACTCCCTTTAGCTGACCACCCCTCCAAAAACTTTTGGAGTGATATTGGAGCAAAGACATTAACTCCAACTAGTGAAACCTGAGAAGTGTAGAAGAGGTCATATTAGACCTGCGATTTGAAGGATGGCTAGAGGTTTGGAAGAGAGATCTGAAAAAGGAAGGGTATCTGGTAAACGAACAGCTTGGTTGGAAGCCGGGAAGTGGGAGAGCGCAGGATGGATTTATGTATCAGCAAAAACACTATTATGTCTGAAATCTCAGGCAGGTAGTGGTGGTTAGTGGCAAATAAGCCTACAAAGACAGATGGGAGCTGAATGGTGAAGGGCTTTCAATGTCTGGCTATGGAGTGTGGGGTTTATTTTGAAAGAAATGGGGAACAATTTACAGTTTTAAACAGGGAAGCAATAGGATTAGATCTGGGTGCATTACTGTGCACAGAATGTTAGAGGAGCTGTAGTGATGTTTTGAAACAACGAACTCCAAAGCCTGTTGTGATTATCCAGATGAGAGGTAATGAGGGACCAATCTAGGCACTGATTATTGGTCCCTAGTAGTGCTGTGGGCATAAGATTGGCAAATTGGCAGGATTTCAGAAGTAACCGATGTAGTGTGTCATCTTTATAGCAGTGGCAGTGAAATGGAATCACCAAGACAGGGGCAAGATTCTTTAGGCAGAATGTAAGAAGACAATGAAGAGAACTACGAGAGGACAGAAGACCAAACAGTCTATAGTAGAGTGCTGTGAAAGCCACAGAGAAGATTAAAGAAGGAAAAGAGTATTTGGAAATGATGAGTGCTGCAAAGAAAGTCTATGAATTTGTAACTTATAAAAATCACTGGTTACTTTTCAGAGAGTACTGTCACAGAGGAGGAGCTGTAAGGCACCACTCCTTACCAACTTGTCAGGAGTTGGAGCAAGTAGGAGGGGAGGAAGTGGAGACAGTGAGTTTTGAGTAGTCTATCAGGAAGGTTTTTCTGAAAAGGTGATGACAAAGTGAAATGGTAGCTTATGACGAATGGGAATCAGGTGGTCAAGGAAAGGCTTTTTTTGAGACAGGGTCTTTCTTTACAGTTCTGGCTTGTCCTGAACTCACTACATAGCATAGGCTGACCGTGAACTCAAAGCAGTTCTCATGTCACAGCCTCAAATTCTGGAATCACAGGCATGTGCCACAGTATCCGGATGATTTTTTTTTTTTTTTTTACCATGCTGAGGAATCAAACTCAGTAGCAAGCACTCTAACCACTGTGCGATGCCCCAGTGGAAGGAATTTTTTGTCAGATTAACCAGAATATGCTTTGAAGACCAAAGGAAAGTAACCAGTCCAGAAGATGTAGGGAAGGAGATTTATTCAAGTAGGATTTCGAGAAGGAGGTGCCCAGGACATCTAACCTGGAAAAGCTCCTTGAAAACGGGCCTCGCTGTACCTCAATTTATATCTTTGCCCTACGTGTGCCCCTTTGTTTTGCCTTTGGGAGATGTTCCCTTTCCTAATTGGACATACTAGAGCGCTCCTTAACACACCCCTCACTCTTTATTCTCCTGTGGTCCAGAAACTAGTTGAAAATGAACTACCAAAAAAAAGAAAAGAAACTCTCTTCATCAGTCATCAAATTAACAGAAGTGATTTAGCTACTTTGCTCTTTGTCCAAAGGACCTTATGAAGCACTCAACGTCTGGAAGAGGAAAGTACTTGAGATTTGTTTTCCACTTAGCTGTAAAGGACAATTGTTGGCTGCTTGTGGCTGTAGCACCTTCACTGGGGACTTTTATCTGTACAAAATTCTCTGTTAACTTTTTCTGAAAGATCTCCAACACCAAATCTATGAGCTTTTAAAACCCTCATAAAACCAGAGAACGAAAAAGGCAATGATGGAAGGTGAGGGTACAGAGACATGGGGCCTCGTCCCGGCCCGGGCTCCCTCCTAGGCCAGCATCTCAGACTGACTGCCTTCTTGGTGACTTCTTTGTCTTCTATCGGTCTTGGAGTTTGGCTTGTTTTACTTCTTTTCCCAGTTGTCATGCTCTCCCTTTCCAATTTCCCACTTGGATTTGTTTCAGGATAGTTTCTGGATATATCCCTAGTTCTGCTTTCTCTAGAAACAAGACAATTGACTTCTAAATAGTTGAAAGTGTTGCCATTGCTACTAGTTTCAAGAAGACCATTGGGCAGAGTAAGCTAAACAAAAAGCAAATGACAGGGGGTGGTGGAGAAGGAAAAGAGGATAAAGAACTCCATGAAAATTTGAGGCTTCTGAAAGCCACAAACATGTGAATTACTTTCCTTCCTATGCAGGCCATTGTCCAGAAGTTGGTGCCATTATCTCCATACCAGCCAGAATTCTCCATCATTGAGTTGAGTATTAGATCAAGCAATATAATGTTCAGTCTTAGGCACATGTGGGATGACATTGTATGGTCTGGTGGATTTTCTCCAGGTGTGGATCTCCAGGATTTTGTCTCTGGCTGCAAGTTTGTCTTGAAAGAACTGATTCAAGTAATAAATGTTGGACATAATTCATATTCATAGGTAGTTCAGACTTTTCACTTTGAGCAAGGCCATATTTTCTAGTAAATTATTATCTACCAGGAATTGCTGGCTCCTCTCTGGCTCGCTCTCTACTGGAAATCCAGGATCAGCTATTTCCACAATGATCCAGCTACCTCCCATTGGGCCTGTTTTTCTCCCTCAGCCTCAGCTTCACCCCAAGTATGTCTGATGTGTCTGCCAGTGCCCGACCCAGGAAAACTCTACCACCTGTGCTATCTGCTCCCGCTCTACCTATTGGGGAGGAAATGTTCCTCCACAAATATATGTCTTCTAGTGCCAACTGAGCTCAAAGTGCTGCTTGTAAGAATTTTATCTTTTCTAACAGAGCGTCTCCTTCTGGCCTTTTCCGGTCATCCTCAACTCAGTTTTCTTCTCTCTCTACCTTGACCCCATTTCCTACTCAATTTGAAATAACTCTCCATTTTTCTCTTATCAATACTTGTCTTGGGTATTGTTCTTTAGACATTTTTCTTCATTCTCTAGTTTGGATGAATAAGACACTCCTGTACCTCCAGGGCCAGCTGCCTTTCTCTGCCTTGGGGTGTACTCGTGCGTGTTTCTATCTCTCTGACTTAGACTGAGAGCCCCTCATCTCTCTATTCCCAACATACAGCAACATAGCTAGCTCACAGCAGACACTCAATGAATGTTTAGTGAATTGATGAGTTATGAAGGAATTGATTTGGGTTCTTTATCCTATGCGCATTGACTTAGTTGGTTAATAAAGGTGTTATTGAGGAGTAAGAAGAATGAAGGAAAAAATCAAGAGAATTTAATATGATCCAGACTCAGAAGTTTTGGTGGAGTTACATGACATTTTAGAAGGAATTTTTGACATAGAATTAACCTGTCCCTTTATAAATGGAACAGCAGATTAAGCACTAGATTGGGACTATGAAGGTCTCGCTCTGCTGACGTAAGCGATATGTCCATGGACAAGTTATTTAACCTCTGCTCCTCAATTACTTTCCAAAGTATCTTTGTCTTAGGGATACTATGAGCATTAGATGGAATCTTGGATGTAATACTACTTTGAAATCTGAAGCTATTCCCTAGTGCAAACTTGTACTTCATTTTCTAATGCCACTGGTAACCTTTGAGCTACCACTTGTCATCTCTGCCACAACTGCTATCACCTTTACGGCTCATCTTTCCTGTTGCACACAGAGCTTGATTGTATCCTAACTAACTTTCAACTGTTCTCCACATAAAAGGAAAAACTACCAGAAATATGGAGCTTTGGACCTCCAGAACCTTTTCCCATCTTCTTTTTGGCCTGTGTGTGTCTGTGCAGATAGCTTCACTTGTCCCCACACACTGCTATTTACAATGAAAGGTAGGAGAGCAGTGGGAACTATAAGTTGTCCCATCTTCTCGAATTCAAATCCATTGCTTGATGGGAGGTACATGGTAGGTTAAGCCAGAGTGCCAGCCAGCCGGGCCATTTTATTAGATTCTTATGCCTGTGTGCACGTATATTAGCCTTGCACGGTGTATCTCTTTATCTGGTTCTAAGTGAACACAAACATGTAGGTTTGCATGGAACAGAACTGAGACTCCGTAGACACACTATGCACCTTCTTTCCCTTTCCTCTCAGGGCTCTGGCTTGTAGATCCTGACAGGGGGTTTTTTTTTTTCCTCTCTGACATCTTCTTCCCTGTTTTTAAGAAGCAATACTTGGCTGCTCCCTGTTACCAGCTATTCCCCAAGCTTCCTGGCTTCTCACCAGAGAATCAGAGAAGCCAACATCCATCCCGAGCAGTCAGCTCCCGCTACATCAGCACTGCAGCAAAGATTGTTTAGTATAACAACGATGGGTAATTTATTATGGCAGAGAAAAAGGCTAAAAGTGTCCCTTCTCTAATTGAATAGATACAGTATAGCAAAAAATGCTGTAAAGTGAATTTCTGGCAAGTCTTGATCTACTGTAATTTTCATTATGAAGCCATGGCTGTGTTTTTCTAGAAATACTGAAAGAAAAAGATTGGCTCTGGGTTTTAATTAAACCATGTATTTTAAAAATAAACCACCACATATTTTATTAGTGTAGGTCTAATCATTTTAAAACTATAATGAGAATCCTGTGTGAGACAGTTAATTTGTCCCCACCTTTCAGTGCTTTAAATTCTGCTCCTTGTTTCATTCAATCTTTTTCTACAGAAAACTCTTCTCTGTGTGCCCTTATTTGGTTAAGAACTTATTGCCTTGTAATCTCAGAAAATGAGAGGAGTTTTTTTTTGTTTGTTTGTTTGTTTGTTTGGGGGTTTTTTTGGAAGTGAAGCTTAGTTATGCACATTTTTTTCTCCTAAAGCAAAGTTTTGCTAGTGGAATGAAGGTGCAGCTTCTGTTCACATACATGTCTCAACTGATGCTCAGGGCAATCCAGGAAATAGGTAGAACAAGTGATAGCCCCATTTTGCTGATGGGAACACAGGTCAAGATTAGCTGCCTTCCTCAAGATTGTAGGGGTACAAAGTGGGAACAAGGAATTCAATCTAAATCTTATGCTTCTTTTAGAAACAGAATTTTTTAAGAGGCAACGGCAACATCAATGCAAATTTGCAAGAAAACTTTTCCTACACTCTTGCCCCCTCTCCCCCACATCCCTCTCCCTTTCCTCAAAATCTCTCCTTGTGTTTCCTGCCATCACTCTTCCTTTGCTCCTTTACATATCTCTAATTATCTATACTTTGGATTTCTCGTATTATAGAAAAAATCTTATATTTAAGCTTCTGTTTCTGATTCATTTCACTAAGCATAATGGTCTGCAAGTGCATCCATTTTCCTGCACATGTCTCAGATTTATCTGTCTTTTGGGCAAAGTAGTATTCCATTGTGTAGATGTGTCACCTTCATTTTCTTAATCCATTCATCTGTTGATGGACATATAGCTGCTTCCGAGGTTTAGCTCTTGTGAGGTGTGCTACTGGAAACACAGGTATGCATGTATCACTGTTGTATTATCTCCTTAACTCTTCTGAAAAGACATGCAGAAGAGGTGTAGTTAGGTCAAGTTGGATATCTATTTCCAGTTATTTGTGGAATCTCAGTATTGATTTCCACAATGGTTGTACCATTTTATAGTCTCATTACCAACACAGAAGTGTTCCTTTTGCCCCACAATCTCACTGGCATTTGTTGGTTTTTCAATTCTTGATAACAGCCGTTGTTACTGTAGATGTAAGATGGAAACTCAGTGTTGTTTTTCCCATTTTATTAATGTGTATACATATGTGATACATAATGTTTACATTGAACTTAAATATGGTGTGCACATGAATATGACACCACTTGCAAACCCTCCCCCTCTCCCTTTTTGACCCTCCCACATTCTCCTGCTCCCCAATGGCTTGCACTCTCCCCGCCCCCATTTAGTTCTATGAAATGACTATATTCTAGGCTTCTCATCATAGAGAGACCATTTGATATTTAACCTTCTGTGTCTGACTTACTTCACTGAGCATGATTATTTCTCTAATGGCTAAAGATATTGAACATTTTTCATGTGCTTATTGGCTATTTGTGCTTCTTGTGAGAACTATCTATTCGTTTCAATTGTCCATTTTTCATTGAATCTTTTATTTTGTGGAGTCTAATTTTTTCAGTTCTTTGTATATTTTGGATATGAGCCTTCCTTCCAAGGAGTAGTGGGCAAAACTTTTTTCCCATTCTATCAGTTCTCTCTTCACTCTGTTGATTGTTTTCTTTTCTGTGCAGAAGCATTTGATATAGTCCTATGTACAGATTCTTGGTGTCATCTCTTATACAAAATGTGTTCTGTTGAGAAAGTCCCATGCCTAGCTCTCCATGAGTTTTGCCTATTTTGTCTTCCACTAGGTCCAAAGTTTCTGTTATAAAGTCTTAGTCTTTGATACATTTTTATTTGATTTTGTACAGAGTGAAGGATGTGGCTTAGATTCATTCTTCTATGTGCTCAAAAGCTGTTTTAAGAGACCTACCCCGTTAAATTATACTCAAGGTCTTGTTACCTTGCCAAGATATGTATATGCACAAAATGCTCAAGATCAATGTAAACCTTAAATTTTGCACTTATACATATCAATAAAAAGAACCTCAATAAAAGCCCTTCTAAATTCTAAGAAGGAAAACAAAATTATCATAAATTATTATCACAAATTTTCACAAATCATTCCATGCTTTCCTAACAGGATGTTAGTTTTAGGTTAAATTCACCCTACATAAAGCTGTATTTAATGTCTTGTGCAGTCTGGAAACCCAGCACACTTTGGCACTCTTTGTATCGACTTCATGTCTATTCCAAGTCACGTGGAGGCTCGCTCAATCATTTGTAATACATAGGGCTTACTCTGTTTTTATTTTTATGGCCAAATATTGACCACATTTACAGTTTCATTTGAATTTTGGCTCCTGTGACTTCTAATTATAATATCACAGAAAGAAAGCCTGTTCTGGTTTCTGATGTAGTTTTATGAAAATGTCATGGAGAAAAGGGAGACATGGATATTTTTCATAATCTTACTCGCCTCTATCTAAACATTCTCATGGTCAAGGGAAAATAGGAAACTTAAAGACTAAATTATCCAATGTCTCCTCAGCACAGCAATCATCAAACTGGGATGTTGTGCCTTTATTTCCTCCACTGACACTAAATTAACACGTTAATCCTGGGAACTCATAGAACATCAGAATTTGTCTTCAGGAATCTAGTAAACTGACTGTTCCCCACAGACCATTTAAATTGCAAAACAATAAGAAATTACTCTTTCTAAGCTTTAGATACTGCCATTCTTTGAAGTGCATTTGATGATTTTATTAGTTCCACTAGTAAGTTCTACTAAACAATATCTATTTCAGTGAAAAGTTTGAGATAAATTTATCTCGTATTACTAAAAATGGCCATATTTTCTGTCCAAAGTAGCTCTTACTGTGGATTAATGTTTGTCCATCTAGAGAATTACTCAATGCAGAGCAGCATTGTAGCTGACAAAAAACCAGTGGGGTGGGTGTGTGCCCTTGCAAACAAAACATGTAGATCTGTGTATTCATGCCTGGACTGGTAGCTTTAACATTACAGCCGAAGAACTAGAAGAGAAATATGTTTTCAGTTATGTGTTGTGGGGGAGCCTCTGAAAGTGCTTCTTAGCTGTGTCAGACATTGAGAATTCAGGAGGTTTCATTCTTTGCAATACACTAGTCACTATCTCTTCTCGTAATCATTTATGTGTTTATTTGAAAAGACAGGGTCACTCCTTTTGTTGGCAGATTGTAGATGATGCAAACATTATCAAGCTAACAAGGACTTCCTGGTGTATATCCTCATGATGTGAACCTTTACCTGCCACCTGCTAGGCATATTTTCACCTGCTGCTGTTCTTTCTTCGTTAGTCACTTCTGTAGCATGTTATCCTGTTATTGCTTGTATTAGGAGAGTGGAGTGTAGAGCTCTATGGACACCTGTCTGTATCCATTCCAATGACGAGGCAAGAGTTCATTGGGAGGCCGTGACACCAACTCTGCTACTGTGAAGCTATGTGACATTAACCAGCTCCATTGGCCGCTTTGCTGCTTAGTACCCATAGCTTGCCTTGCACAAGTTTTGTGATGATCCAAAAGAATAGCAGAAATAAGTTTTCCGAAGTAGTCTGCTCTTGGGAAAGTTACCATTAATACCTTTCTTATTATGTTCGTGGCTAGGGAAGAGACCCTAGCCATTTAGGCTGGAGTCTGTTAAAATTTTTGCATCCCCCTCAACCTCGTAACTGAGATGGGAATTCCAGGTGTAATTTCAGGCAGCCTAGTCCCCAAATTGCAGGCTAAGGATGTCTGTACCCTCTCCTTGAGGGTTTCTAGCAATTTTCAAACTAGCCATGCTCACTTAATCTCATCTTGCACCTAGCTAATGAGACTTGGAAGAGGCTTTTCAAGGATTCCATGCAGATGTCTTATTTTCATCCATTTTATGTTTTATTTTCACTTACTCCATAGCCATGCATTTCCTCCCACAGTTTTTCGTATTTCCTGCACAACAGTCACAACACCTCCAGAGATACAGTGGTGAACAAAGCAAACCTCATCCTTGCCCCCTCAAAGTTTCCAGTCTAGTGGGAAAAATAGGTGCTGAGTCTCTCCCTACATGTTCTCCATGCATCTTAAACTCCCCCTGTCCTCAAGTGAACTCCTCCTGTTTCACCCAGGACTCTTCTTCCCCAGTGCTTCCTTGTGTCAATGAAGAGATAGATACTCTCAGCTGCCCAATCAAAAAATCTTCGAGTCATCCTTTGCATGTTTCCTGGTTTTACTAATTGATTCTAATCTATCTTTATAATCCTTTGCCTATAATGTATTTCTCAGATCTGTCTTCTCTTTTGTTCCAATGTCAGGAACCTAATCTAGGTCAGTGTTACTTTTCTTCAGGAGGTCACAACATGTAACTTCTAGTACACATTTACTCTAGGCACCTCTATAATTGACTTTCAGCAGGGTTCGCCACATGTGATCTTCAACCTTGTAGCATCAGCACCACCTGAGAACCTATTAAATATGCAGAATCTTAGACCCAGCCAGGCATAGTGAATCTGAAACTCTGAAGGTGGGACCAGGAAGCTGCCTTTCAACATTACTTCTAGCAATTCTGATCATGCTAAGGAGTCAAACTCATGATTTGCATGAATTATCCCATTCATTCCTCATATTACCCTATGAGGTAAACATTAGTATCCTTATTCAAAACACATATTAGGAAATTCAGGTTGTCCTTCTTTCCAGAGTCCTACTGTGAAGAAAAGGGAATTTAAATTCAGGACTTTTTTTTTTTTTAATTCAGGACTTCTTGACTCTGAGTTTTGTCCCCTTATCTACTACATCAGGTCTTCTGACTAAATTCTGCAATAAATTGAACACTAACAAACTGAAGTTTAAAGCAAAACATAGCCAATGAACTGAACTAAGCGCCTCAACATCCATGTTTTCACAGGATAACATCTTCTGCCTTTTCTCACTGATTTTTTCTGACATTTTACCTCAGCTCCAACCAGGCTTAGGCTTCTAACCTGCCTTTACTTACACAGTTACCTGATTCCCACAGTTACCTTTTTCTCTATATTTGGAATGTTTCCTCTAACATGGTGCTAACCCTTGCCTTACCCCTCGGTCATCTTGTGAGCTCCCACATCCCTCAGTTCTTGCACTTACGTTATATACAATGCAATTCTTAAAAATTCATTGAATGTGACTTTTAGTTCCAGTCATGTTGTATGTTGCCTTTTCTCCGTCAACAAGCATGGCTTGTGCAGTATGTTTTCTTGGTGTCTTACCATCTCATTCCTCGCAGGTAGATGCACACATGCTTAGTGCAGAACAGACGGACTATGCATATGTGTTTTCAAGGGATAGCAAGAGTACAAGCTCCACAAATACAGAAAGGATGTCTTACCCACCATCTTACCCCAGGGCCCGGCACAGAGTAGGTGTTGAATAAATAGTTGTTGAAGGAGTGGGCACCAAACAGGATGGAAATTGAAGTCATTTCACTCAGAGCTCTTACAGAACTGAGAATGCTCAGAAACTAAATCAAATATAGATCATTTCTGGTTTTCAAGTCTGTAAAAGGTATTGTGCTATTGTATTTTTCCCCATTTTACTGATATGTATAAGTGCAAAATTTAAGGTTTACAATGAAGTTGAGCATTTTATGCACCTACGTATCTTGTCAAGGTGACAAGGATTTTCCCACTCTCCTTTTGTCCCTACCCCTACCCACCCCACCCTCCCCTACCTCACCCCCCTGTTTCACTTTGTTTTTTGTTTTAAGTTCCATAAGAGTTGTGATCTGGGTCTCTCATATCAGAGAGACCGTTCGATGTTTCACCTTCT